>MUZC01000784.1:60750-71500 GCA_002072015.1 Radix auricularia | reverse complement strand
ACAGACATGGTACAGACAGACATGGTACAGACAGACATGGTACATACAGACATGGTACAGACAGATATGGTACAGACAGACATGGTACAGACAGACATGGTACAGACAGACATGGTACATACAAACATGGTACATACAGACATCGTACAGGCAGATATGGTACAGGCAGATATGGTGCAGACAGACATGTTATAGACAGACCGACGGTCCCGGATACTGTTACAACCCTAACGTTTATAAATAAGCGCAAATGCCTGTTGTGTTCATTGGTGACAACGTGACTCTAATTTTCTGGTCAATTATATCCCATGATAACAGATAAAATGTCCATACGTCTCGTTGAATATCGGGGCCCGAGATTCCTTTCTTCCTCACGGGTCAAACACTACAGCGTCCACATTTGGACATCACCCCGCGCACTGCTACGTAACCATAGAGTAGCCACACAAAAAAAACAGAACTCGTGGAACACTCGTGATGACGCTCTTATTGAACACTTCCGGTTCATCACATGGACGAGATATTCTCCGTCTTATTTGCATATCATGTAGGGGAACCAGACGTTCGGTTTTATAAAGATGCGGAGAATAAAAAGAACGGAAAGTATTCTCATCCCCCCCACCTCACAGCATTGAAGATAAGGTTTCCATGGAGTATGCCAAATTTCAGAGGCGCTACCCTTCTGGTCCCTACGCCTAAATCTTGGACAATAAGTCGGGTATGTTACAGAAGGAAAGCTCATGATGTTGGTGCTATAATGAACATGAGGGTAAATGTTTGGAGAATGACACAGTACCTGAATACTGGTTAAACAATCATTCTANTATATATATATATATATATATATATATATATAAACTAGGGCTGCGGAAATTAACGACTAATTAATGGATTAATCGTAAAAATGTGATCGAATATAATTATTTTGATCGATTAAAAAGTCCATTACAATTTAAGAAAATATTTTTTTTTCCAATTCATTAATAATTTATATTTTTTGTTACACACTTTTCCCTTATATTATTTTTAGTCATCTAGACATGCATACGTAATTGGGTCTTGCATAGCAGAACGACTTTGCTGTGTTACGTCACGAAATTTGGGAGCAATGAAATTACCGCGACTTAACAAATTTCTCGAAATAATGAAGCGCGACGTAACTGGATCTATGTATTCGTTATAAAAATATAATTAATCGAAATAAATCGATTAAATTTGTCCCCGATTATTCCCTTTAAACATTTATATAGTACCAGACCTATTATCAACATAACCAGTCTGGCACCTCAACATTCTTAACCTTAACCGTAATGATGTCACCTCTGAGTAGAATGTTATTGATGACAGCGTGGTGATCAGAAATATTTCGAGGGGTAAGGGGCATCAAAACATGTTACTGAGCTTCATTCAGAGAATAGTGAAGAAAGATGCAATACAAAATATTAACATTTTAAAACGTTATGTTAAACTAAAGGACGGAGTCAAACATTTTAGCAACGGGCCACAAAGTAATAAATTTCACGGTGTGCAAACTATGAAGCTATGATAAAGTTATTGGTGTGAAATACATGAGTGTTTTAACGAAACCGCCGGTGTTAAATCAAAGTCTTTTGTGTCGAGTTCAGCTTTTACCATCGCTGTAACGCACGGTCGCTCGTAATGTGTAAATTTGTGTGTACGTGTACATGTACAATAATGTGTACATGAGTTAGTTATTTGTACGAGTGTATTTTAATGATTGGGTTGTTATGTGTACATGTTTGATCAACAATCCTATGGTTTTTTATTGTCAGGAAAATTAGAAACTTTTCAGTTCTAATATGCTTCTCCGGGGGAATCATTGTCAAGTATAGCATTGCGGTCATAAGGTCTGTTTGAAATGTCACCATGACATTGTGAAAATAGGCGCCTTGATAATAATAATAGCCATACCTACAGTTGGTCAATCGAGTGGAAATGTACCGCTAGGAAACGCTTTTGGTCGCCAGCTCTGAGGAAACCTTCCGGTGGTGGTTAAACCCTAGGCAGGTCAGTGATGATCCCACGCTTTGCGGCGATCCAAACCATTGAGACTCGTAAGCTCTGCCGTGGTGGCGCCAGAGTGATACTATGTTGATAGCGAGTCACAGTAGTAAATTCCACGCCTCTCTCGGGAGGCACACTTAGTGGGAGGCGTTTTCGACCTAGTGTCCTGGACGCCCAGGCGGCCGGTGTAGCAGCGACCGCTCCGGGGGGGGGGGCTTCTCAGTCTTTACGTCCCTTAGGGGGCCAGAGGGCTGAGGGGGTTTTCCGGGAAGCCCCATGAAGAGCGCAGGCTCGGGACTGCTGATTTTCTTCCACATGTAGGATTTTCAGTGGAAATCATCGAATTGACGAATTAAAGATGGGCCTCAACTCTAATTCATTTATCTCGCCATAAACAAAAGTTTTATGTCTAAATGTCTTCTACTTTTACACGTGCCATCTACTTCCCTTTACGTCACTCTACTTCCGGTGTTGTACAATACACCAAATATTCTGGCTATCCGCCAAGAGCAAATAGCCAGTCATTAGAGATTAAGGGTGTAGATGTGGGGGGGGGGGGTCAAAGTGACATTATTTGTACACGTCTGCATTGTTTTCAACTGGCATCGATCGCCTGGTCGCTAATCAAACATTACACGTCCAGAGGCGCCGTCTGCTTATTGACCACGAGCGGCAATCACGGCTGGGCTCTCCTTGTTGAAGCTCGATTCATCACAAGAGTCAATTGGAGCAGAAGAGATATGGCATGTTTGGTGTTCGTGTGTCGTGGGTGAGTGTGTCAGTTGTTATCAGTGTTTCCAGCTTGTGTGTCGTGGGTGTGTGTCAGTTGTTGGCAGTGTTTCCAGCTTGTGTGTCGTAGGTCTGTGTGTCTGTTACTGGCAGTGTTTCCAGCTTGTGTGTCGTGGGTGTGTGTCAGTTGTTGGCAGTGTTTCCAGCTTGTGTGTCGTAGGAGTGTGTCAGTTGTTGGCAGTGTTTCCAGCTTGTGTGTCGTAGATGTGTGTCAGTTATTGGCAGTGTTTCCATCTTGTGTGTCATAGGTGTGTGTGTCAGTTACTGGCAGTGTTTCAATCTTGTGTGTCGTAGATGTGTGTCAGTTATTGGCAGTGTTTCCATCTTGTTTTTCTTAGATGTGTGTCAGTTACTGGCAGTGTTTCCATCTTGTGTGTCGTAGGTGTGTGTCAGTTGTGGACAGTGTTTCCAGCTTGTGTGTCGTAGGTGTGTGTGTCAGTTACTGGAAGTGTTTCCAGCTTGGCTGTCGTAGGTGTGTGTGTCAGTTACTGGCAGTGTTTGCGTGCACATAATTTTATCACACTGTAAATGACACACTCAAAATAACACGCAGAGTTTAAAAAATAGATAAAAATGGTAAAAACACTCTTTCCGGGAAAAATAGAATCCCATTTTTTCATAAGGATGAAACAAGAAACTTGAATAAAACTATATTTTTATTGGCCATAAACTTTATGTCATATTTTTGATTGGCTTTCATCATTATTTTACAAAATGCAACACATTTTTCAGGACAAAGTTTATACATTTACATTTAATAATGGGATGCCAACAACTAGGCATACGTGATATTATGAAAAAAGTACAAATAGTATTTTGGCTAAACATCTATAGCATTGTACCCAGGCTAGGTTTTGGCACCATCGAGGGTAGATGTCATGACATTAGTGGTTACAACTTACAACCTAAACTACGTACGGCTAATCGCTAACAACCATTTCGTGATCCTTCAAATATTATATCAATAGTATTAACTTTTTAGAGGCATTGGCATGAGATTCAACACAATGATTCTATAGCACGCACCAAAAGATGAATACACGCATAAGATTTCATCATAAGGCCTAAAACCTCAACTTGGGCATCTGCCACCCACCTACCACACCCATCCTTGCCCCAGAACCCAACATAAAATCAACCCCCGTCCACTTTTGTGGGCACAAAGTTTGATTTTATTTTGAGAAATCCTTTTTATTGCATATAGATTTAAATTTTATTATGTCGATATTTGACAGTGGCGTCACTAGGGGGGTACGGTGGGGGAGGGCCGGCCCGGGTGACACCATCACAATTGTTGACACCAAAATGTAAAATTCTGTATCTCCCCATTTCTTGGCACTGGAAGACTCGGAGGAGTACTATAAAGTAAGTCGTGAGGGGGTGACACCATGATCTACCCTCCCCCCCGGTAGACACCAACACTGGTGACGCCTCTGCTTAAAATGGATGCTATTTTAAGAACCCGGCCCCTAACCTCACCCAACTTCTTGTTATTATCAAACGTCTCGTTAAATGCGATCAATCGCAAACTTTATTAGGTAATAGTGTACCTGGCTTCACACAAATATTGGAATAAAAGGGGCGGGTTGGTTGCGCCATATAAATCAATGTGAAGGAAAGGAGTAAATAATGGAATTTCAATAATCAATATATTTGAATTAAAAAAGGGTTGTGCAACTCGGCCATCGTCAGGAAATAAGAGTGTGTTAGTTAAATCCAAGTCATCTTTTACGCCTCAAGGTAACTAATCTTCTATAGATATAATTCTCCTCATGGTCCAAGCATGCCATACACCACGCTGTCTAACCCCACCGACCAATCAGCTGCCAAGAAAAGGTAGTGAAAAGCCATCGAGACCAACGATGCATTCAATTCAGGTCAATTACTTTGTTCTTTCAGAAAAACAGAATGGCATGTATTTCGTAGAGTAGTGGTTATTACAGTCGCCTAAAACGCGGAAGGTCGTAGGTTCAACCCCCAGCCAAGACATTACTTTTTTTTTAATTTTTAAAAATGTTTGTGTTTGCGCCCGTTAATTTCCCACTTTCTTTTCGAACATGACTTCTCAAAACGGCTGTTCATTCGCGTTGTTCTGATTTCTTCGTGATGCAGTTTTTGACTGTCCCCCCCCCCCTTAATTTTTTTTGCACCATATATGAGCAAGTCTGCGGCGTATGCTACGGGCCGCATATAGTATACACTGGTACACGTAATAGGGAGTTACGATATGACATGCCCTCATATCTCAGTGTCTGTGGATTTTAGAGAATGTTCGGGGGGGGGGGGGTATTTTATTTTCCTTCTAAACATTTAACAACCAAAATAATCGTATTCGATTACATTTTTAAACCTAAAAGTCAAGACACATGTCTCTGTCGATATGATTACTGAAATTAAACTAACACCACAGTGATCTATTCCATTGGTTTACAGACAAATTAAACTAACACCACAGTGATCTACTCCATTGGCTTACAGACAAATTAAACTAACACCACAGTGATCTACTCCATTGGTTTACAGACAAATTAAACTAACACCACAGTGATCTACTCCATTGGTTTACAGACAAGAGGCTTTGATAATCACAAGGATGTAGAAAGAGTATTTTATTATATTATAGAGTCACGGGCCTTTAATTAAACATTTATTATTTAATAGAGTTGCCAAATCTCTATAAAGCTTGACGACTTTTGTGTTTTTTAAATCTACATTTAGAAAAATTATAAACTAGTTTCTTGGAATGATACGAAAGCCCGACGAATTGAAGAGCAGGATTTTGTTTGCCGGGACTTTGGGATATTTTGTTAAAACAAGAAAGGGTTTGAGAAAAGAATGTTCCACATTTCAGAAGTAAATTTTATCGGTAGTTATAATACATCATTTATCATTCCCCCAATACCTTATGGGAGTGGCTTCCCCTTCGATACCGTCCAGCTGAGGTTTCCCACCAATCAAAGCATTGTTGACAATATTGACTTGATATGGAATTCCGTGGTTGGTGAAATCAAGTGCGGCAAGCAATCTTGTCAACGGTGCAGTTTTATGGCCAGAATCAAGCCCCACCATTTGTCAAGTGTTACAAGCGCAACGGCATCCATAAAAAGCCCAAGTCAGAGGCGGCGTCTGTTATAGATGCATTTAAGACACACCCCCATCCCCGTAAAACCTTCAAATCTCAACCCTACCTTCCCCGTAAAATAGCAACTCGGCGTGAAGATGTAATTAATGCTCACGATCAACTAGTTTGTGTTTCGATCCCCCCTCCCTTGGGGGCGTTATTGGGTTTACTGTTGCTGAATCCGCCCCTGGCGACTAGTTGTTTGGACGTGTTATAAAGCCATCAATATTAATACCCATGTGGCCAGGAGGTAGTCGACCAGACGGATAATTGTTTTACGGTGGATTCATCCCCATCCCCCCCACCCCACCCAGCCAAAGCACTGACATATAACGTACAATGAGCCACACAACACACACAGAACCACACGTACACACACAGAGACACACAACACACACAGAATCACACGTGCACACACAGAGACACACAACACACACAGAGACACACGTACACACAGAGAGACACACAACACACACAGAACCACACGTACACACACAGAGACACACAACACACACAGAATCACACGTGCACACACAGAGACACACAACACACACAGAGACACACGTACACACACAGAGACACACAACACACACAGAACCACACGTAAACACACACAGACAGACAAATACCACACACACACAAGTGCACACAACACTCATAAATACAAAACAGAGACAAACATCACACATTACACTTTGGAGTGCATCTGGTGCCACTGATTGTTATCATGCTCAATAACCCAATCTGGTGGTCTTGGACACGATTGTTCTACTCGTCACTTAAAGTAAGCACTTACAAAGTCGACAATACAACCTTGTCCAATGTATATTTTAACTTTTTTTTATTTCTACTCAAGTCTCGGTTGGAAAGCATCCTTTTCTCCCCTGCTCTACAGTTTAATTTTGTATGTCCGTATAATTCATAATACATCTGAACTTACCATCACACACACTAACCCACATCTGGACTAACCATCACTCACCGCACCAACATCTGAAATGACCATAACACACCCCAACCCACATCTTAACCGTCCACCTCTCTCCCCAACTCACATCTGGACTGACCATCACACACACTAACCCACATCTGGACTGACCATCACTCACCGTACCCACATCTGAGATGACCATCACACACACCAACCCACATCTGGACTGACCATCACTCACCACACCCTCATCTGAAATAACCATTACACACACCAACCCACATCTGGACCTACATTTACTGACCCAAACATAAATCTGATAAGCACACACTCACTCGTACATTGTAACATATTCAACGGTATTGACACTTTCAATGGTCTCATTAAAGAGTTAGAATGAATTAAATCTCAAATTAATGAGCAAATTACTTCTTCCAATGGTGGCCAATACACTTCTTCAAGTTACAAGCAATATTCTTCTTCCAAATCTTGAATAAATACACTTAATCCAATGGTGAGCAATACACTTATTCCAATGGTGAGCAATACTTAATCCAATGGTGAGCAATACTTATTTCAGTGGTGAGCAATACTTATTTCCAATGGTGAGTAATACTTATTACAATGGTGAGCAATACACTTATTCCAATGGTGAGCAATACTTAATCCAATGGTGAGCAATACTTATTACAATAGTGAGCAATAAACTTATTCCAATGGTGAGCAATACTTAAACCAATGGTGAGCAATACTTATTACAATAGTAGCAATACACTTATTACAATGGTGAGCAATACACTTATTCAAATGGTGACCAATACACTTATTCCAATGGTGAGCAATACACTTATTCCAATGGTGAGCAATACACTTATTCCAATGGTGAGCAATACACTTATTCCAATGGCGACCAATACACTTATTCCAATGGTGAGCAATACACTTATTCCAATGGTGACCAATACACTTATTCCAATGGTGGCCAATACACTTATTCCAATGGTGAGCAATACACTTATTCCAATGGTGAGCAATACACTTATTCCAATGGTGAGCAATACACTTATTCCAATGGCGACCAATACACTTATTCCAATGGTGAGCAGTACACTTATTCCAATGGTGACCAATACACTTATTCCAATGGTGGCCAATACACTTATTCCAATGGTGAGCAATACACTTATTCCAATGGTGAGCAATACACTTATTCCAATGGTGAGCGCGCTGACGGGGCCATGAATCGGGAATGAGCTCAAGCCAAGACGCGGGGCGCCAGTTCTCGAAGTGTGTGGGTTGGGGGAGGGGGCTGTAAGGGGCGAGAGTGGAGATATGCACAAATCTTAGTCGGTGATTTAACTTAAGTTAAGCATGACAATTACAAGATTTGTAAATGACACTAAAATCCGCTGATACACACGACTATAGAAAGAAACTGATCGCTTTTTTGAAAACTATTTAAACTTTCAGCTAAACAAAGCTACATGCAAGCAGTCGCAAGTACATTTAATGAATCAAGAGTGACATTAGACTTACAAAATAATTCATCTAGTCCATGGCTGGTTGTTCTAAATTATGGCTGGTTCATCTAGTCTATGGCTGGTTCATCTAGTCTATGGCTGGTTCATCTAGTCTATGGCTGGTTCATCTAGTCTATGGCTGGTTCATTTAGTCTATGGCTGGTTCATTTAGTCTATGGCTGGTTCATCTAGTCTATGGCTGGTTCATTAGTCTATGGCTGGTTCATCTAGTCTATGGCTCGTTCATCTAGTCTATGGCTGGTTCATCTAGTCTATGGTTGGTTCATCTAGTCTATGGTTGGTTCATCTAGTCTATGGTTGGTTCATCTAGTCTATGGCTGGTTCATCTAGTCTATGGCTGGCTCATCTAGTCTATGGCTGGCTCATCTAGTCTATGGTTGGTTTATCTAGTCTATGGTTGGTTCATCTAGTCTACTGTTGGTTCATCTAGTCTATGGCTGGTTCATCTAGTCTATGGCTGGCTCATCTAGTCTATGGTTGGTTCATCTAGTCTATGGTTTGTTCATCTAGTCTATGGCTGGTTCATCTAGTCTATGGTTGGTTCATCTAGTCTACTGTTGGTTCATCTAGTCTATGGCTGGTTCATCTAGTCTATGGCTGGTTCATCTAGTCTATGGTTGGTTCATCTAGTCTATGGCTGGTTCATCTAGTCTATGGCTGGCTCATCTAGTCTATGGCTGGTTCATCTAGTCTATGGTTGGTTCATCTAGTCTACTGTTGGTTCATCTAGTCTATGGTTGGTTCATCTAGCCTATGGTTGGTTCATCTAGTCTATGGTTGGTTCATCTAGTCTATGGTTGGTTCATCTAGCAAAACACCAGTTTTATATGGCTTATCAGAATACTGCAGAAGTGCTGATGAGCACTGGACTATATGGAATCAAGATATGCGATCCAGAAAGTTAAGTGTTTTATTTGTTACTTCTTAAAGAAACAATTTGAACAGAGGCTTTATTAACTGAACGTAAAGCATTTGAAGAAATTAAAAGTTCCTTTTCTTCTTTAAGCATCCGTCCTTGACAGAGGAATATTAATTTAAATTAATTTAGTAATGTTATTGTCAATGGTTAATTAAGTGACATAAAATTTATTTTTGTAACACCCAGGTATGCTTACAAAAGTGCGATCAAATGGATTCTACCTGGGTAAAAAAAAAAAAGTACAATAAAAAGGTAAAATAGTGAATATCTCCTGCCTGTTCCTAACAATAGTGAAATGAAGATCATCATTTGAGTGTACATGTAGTTTCACTGATCACGTGCACATTTCAAGGAAAAGCTAAAAAAAAAAAAAAAAAATGTAAAATTAACGAGAAACTGTTGACGAAGAACCCGCAGGATGAATCAATAAATAAACTCATTAACTGTATATTAAAAGAGAACAGGGGCCGTCCATAAAGTACGTCACGCTCCAGAGGCGGGGGAGGGGGTGTAAGAAAGTGTGACAGTTGTGGCAGGGGGAGGGGGTGTGTACGGCCATGTGTGACCTCACGGTGTTTTGTGTTCAATTTTAATTATTTTGATAATAAAAAATATATGTTTGTACGAAAGTGACGTACTTTAGGGGGGGNGGGGGGGTTGCGAGATTTGTGACAGTTTGTGACAGGGGGGAGGGGGGAGTTTAAAATTGTCCAAAAAAAACGTGACGTACTTTATGGACGGCGCAAATAATTAGCGGAAACAACCTTCCACCACCCACTACTCTATGCCTGTGGGTGGTGAAGGGGCGTATCTGGGATATTTTGAGTCCGGAGACAAAGTTTAAAATTAACGCCTCATTCTGGCATCCCTGACCTCTCCTTTCTACGCTTGGGGAAGGGGGTTGAACAACATAAACTTGTGACGTATCGATCTCAATCATATTAAAATAACGTATCCCGGAAGAAAACTTTGACGCTCGACGTTTCAGCCAATCAGCTTCACAGCCGGGAGTCACGGGCTACGCCAGAATCACGTGACAGGCCAAACGGGGGGGTGGGGGAAACAAATATAGGGGGGGTGTCACCCAAACACGACACACTTTAGACAGCAAACATAAATAAATATGGTGGAGCCGCGGCAGTAATCTGAGCAATAACGACGTCACGACAGGTGGGTGGTGTGGGGAGGGGGGTCACTGTGTCAGGATGTCAGAAAGATCCAGAAAGTTCTTTTTGTTTAAAAATACAAAATGAACTGAAGTTTTCAGAAAGTCGTGTTAACAATGAGCATTGTAGAATTGAAAACATAGTACAACACATTTTGCTTCAAAGTTTACACTGACTACAGACTACTACACTTTTTGTTCCAGTATAAGTATAAAGTTGCCAGTATAAGTATAACGTTGCCAGTATAAGTATAACGTT
>MUZC01000784.1:30644-44539 GCA_002072015.1 Radix auricularia | reverse complement strand
GTGGTGAATGATGGTCAGATGAGTGGTGAATGATGGTCAGATGTGTGTAAATTTTTTTAGACAAAGATTTAGTGTTGATGTGATGTAGGACCCCAATGTAGAGGTTACCGAAGTAATAGCATTATTGAGAGGACACCAAAAGCGCGTGTTTCCTATTACATGTCAAAGATAATTACGTGCAGAAGGTCGCCGATAAATGTATCAAGAAGATTAGTAATATCATTTTTTTAAAGTGTGTGCTATTCTATCATTGACTTAAACCACAGAGTAAGCGGATTTCATTAGCAGTTAATATGATCTCTTTAAAGATCCATACATAGCATGTTTAAGGTATGGTCTCAAACGAGCTTAGCTTAATGGCAGACATCTGCTCAATTTTACCGTAACCTTCGGCATCATCGATGGGCGCTACAGGTGGCATGGCGCCGATACAACCACTTGAATCAATCTACGACCTTTCGTCATCTAGCATGGGCTCATAGCTCATGGAAATCTTATTTCAAATAATCTTATTTAACTGATTCAACCAATGAGTCCAGGCTATTTAGAACTTCTTCTGTGTAATCCAACATGCTCTCAAGGGGCCGTCCATAAAGTACGACCTCGCTCTATTTTTGACAATTTTACCTCCCCTCTCCCCCCTGTCACAAACTGTCACAAATCACAGACACCACCCCCCTCCTAAAGTACGTCACACTTTCGTACAAAAATATTTTTTAAATTAACAAAAACATTAAAATTTAACATAAAACACCGTGACGTCACACATGGCAAGACACATCCCCCTGTCACACTTTCTTACACCCCCTCCCCCCTCTGGAAGGTGACGTAATTTATGGACAGCCCACAATATGCCCATCCAGATTGGTCGGACTTTTTGTTTACTGTTGAGAAATTTTAAAGAAAACACAGACAGACACACACATGCACAAATACACAATTTCCTTACGCCATTCTCTCCAGACGTTGAGCTTGATGATCGATAGTCCAAGTCTTGATGGGAATTTGCCGTCCTAAATAATTTGATATTTTAAAATTCTAAGCTCTATACGTCATTATTAATATAGTCACACGTCTCATCCTATACACATCTCGTATGCTTGAGTTTGGTTCGTTGCTAACCAGCTTCGACATCTCAGCGTCACGGAGAGTTTTTTAAAAGACGAATTAAAGGAATTGTAGCTTTTATTTTTAAAAAGCATGCAGAATTTTATTTTTTTTTTAAAATTACTAAAAACAACTTTCAAAAAGTATAGCTGCTAAACTATTTTAAACAAGAATTTTTGCTTCCCCATTGAACGTGAAAAATACATTAAAATATGACAATGGTGGATGACCCTTCGAACTTAGAATGGTAACGTTTAGAATGTGATATATGTCAGACAAAGCTGTGTCATGTCAACGGAACATGAGCAAAGATGGGAACTGGCTTCGTCAGGATTAGGTCCCTTTAAGTGAATTATTGCGAAATGTGGTCGGAGGGCGAGTATTGTAGTGAAGTAAATGTCTCTCTTCAATGTCACAGGTCACGTTATTTTGTGAGGTGGGATCTTGAAAGTAGCATAGCACTTCCATTAACTACATTATTTAAGGCGAGCTCTTGAAAGTAGCATAGCACTTCTTTTAACTACATTCTTTAAGGCGAGCTCTTAAAAGTAGCATAGCACTTCTATTAACTACATTCTTTAAGGCGAGTAGCATAGCACTTCAATTGACTACATTCTTTAAGGCGAGCTCTTGAAAGTAGCATAGCACTTCTTTTAACTACATTCTTTAAGGCGAGCTCTTAAAAGTAGCATAGCACTTCTATTAACTACATTGTTTCAGGCGAGCTCTTGAAAGTAGCATAGCACTTCTTTCAACTACATTCCGGGAATGTTTGACATGAGATGGTGTTAGTGGATGTTTGACATGAGATGGTAATAGTGTATGTTTCACATGAGATGGTAATAGTGGATATTTGACATGAGATAGTATTAGTGGATGTTTCACATGAGATGGTAATAGTGGATGTTTGACATGAGATAGTATTAGTGGATGTTTGACATGAGATGGTATTAGTGGATGTTTCACATGAGATGGTGTTAGTGGATGTTTGACATGAGATGGTGTTAGTGGATGTTCGACATGAGATGGTAATAGTTGATGTACCACATGAAATGAAATAAAATGCTGTTACGCATTATATGTAAAATTTGATGGTGCTTTGAGATTGAAGAGGTAAAGATGTGTTAAATCGGGATCTTCGTTGCAGCGTGAAATATTGAAAAACTTTAATTTACAGCCTTGCGCTAAAATGATCGTCCTGAAAAGCGTTGATTATTGAGCATGTTGTTCCTACTCAAAGGTATTCCACAGTTCGAAGTGAGAAGTTATCCTGGTAGAGATTATGTTCTCTACTTTACATTGCTAACAAGGATCTAACAGTTTAGTGTAGTGAACGGGAAAACTGGGAGAGAGGGGAAGACGGTAGGTAGCAGAGCAGCAATTCAATCGATGAACAGAAGTAATTTTTCAAACTTCAAAGATTTTTAATTTGCCAAATGGGCAGCATCTAGAGTCCCTGTAACACGGCCAGTGATGTGATGGCCAACTTATAACAGATATCATTGTGTCCCTGTAACATGGCCAGTGATGTGATGGCCAACTTATATCAGATATCATTGTGCCCCTGTGACACGGCCAGCGATGGGATGACCAACTTATATCAGATATCATTGTACAAGGGAGTTAACCAAAGCGTTGTTGACGCAGGCAGCTCTTCTAGTCAGAACTATAAATACATTTTTTCGTCTTTTTCGTTTAATTGGAAAAAACAAGTGGGGGGGGGGGGGGAGATTCTAAGTTTGACACTGATTATAGTATATCTTTAGATTTAGATGTTATTTTAATGAAAAGTCTGGCATAGACTCTATAAGTACAATCATCTCTCACTCGTGAATAAATGACATCATTGACTTTTAAAGTAAATACCATAACTCATATACAAGAAGCAAAAATAAAGCCATCGTTATTGATGTGTGTACAAATATAAAAATAAACTCATTCACATGAAATTTATTTGTTAAATCCATATTAATTCACACCCAGCAGAGAGTAAATCTAAACAATTTAAAAATGCAGGATTTCACACCTTAACTCAGCTAAAAAATAACAACATAACTCACACCTTAACTCAACTAAAAATAGCAACATAACACAAACCTTAACTCAACTAAAAATAACAACATAACTCACACCTTAACTCAACTAAAAATAGCAACATAACACAAACCTTAACTCAACTAAAAATAGCAACATAACACAAACCTTAACTCAACTAAAAATAGCAACATAATTCACACATTAACTCTACTGAAAATAGCAACATAACTCAAACCTTAACTCAACAACTGTAGATCAAATTACAAAATTAAGCCCATATCTTCACACCTAACGAGTTCTAGACCCCCACAAACCTCACCAAAACTCACGATGTTAGGTAAATAAGAGTTCACCATGTCACACCTACATTCTACAAAAGCCCACCGTCACTCACACACACACTCACACACACACACACACGCGCACGCACACGTAAACACCGCGAGCAGGGCCGACAACCCACTCGTCCCTCACTCGTGTTAGCACATTCACTGAGCAATCGATGGACTCCTGGCCCACGCGAGACCGTCATGAGGTTAAACAACAGGTAGGACAACTCTTGCACTCATTTCTTCCCTCTAAAGGACAACAGGTAAGACAACTCTTGCACTCATTCCTTCACTTTAAACAACAACAGGTAAGACAACTCTTGCACTCATTCCTTCCCTTTTAAACCGAGTCCTATAGGGGGATGCATAAAGACTGAATAAAATAAACCATGCTGATGTATTTACTGTTTTCAATACGATCAAGTGTTGTCCACAGTTCGATGACGCCGATGTTATGGAAATGTCCAGTTTGTATGCTATTTTGGCCGGCCCTTTCCCGCAAAATCCCTGACGAATATTCGATCTTCTGATGACCTATTTCAAGCTTTAGCCATCACTTTCATTTCTACAATTAAGTTTTGTTTGTAATTTTGTTTTCGCGGTGAACAATTTTTTATTTGGAGTTCATTTTGTTATTTTGTGTTTTGTTGTGTAGATATAGGCTGTCCCCTAAACAGGGCACTGGGGGGATTCATGGTAAAATAACATCCGTGAATAATATCTGGACACCTGAATGTATTGCTCCTAATTTTAAAATTATATATAAAAGGACCAACCAAAATTAAAAGGAACCATAGTCCAAAAACACCATGTATTACGATTAGGGTGAAAGCACGTGCGGGAGAGATTTGTATTACACTTCCCGTGGTAAGTATTGTGTTTGCTATTGCATCCTTCATGATGATAGCTCCTTGTTTTCCCTCTACATCAAAAAGTTCCCCATGCCATCACATCACACCATATCAGCTCCCATTGGTACTTTGGGTAGTCTAGTCCTTCATATACTTACGTTTGATGGTCATCTTCAAATAAGCTGTATCAATTGCACGTCTGTAATCATTCAGAGCCATTGCATTTGAACCATGGATAATTTTGTACAGAATCCATGCATTCACGACTGTAATATCAATGCTGCGAGTAAATAATGACCAGTATTATTTTTTTTAGTGACAGAAATACAATAGAATTACTGGTTTAAAACATGGCAATCATGGTGGTAGACATCGTCCATATGAGTATTACAATTAGAGATCAAGTTAGGTTTTTGTACCTTGCTTTTGTCTTTCTGGCCTTCAATTCTGCGCTTGACATCATGAACCATCTCAAGATCATCATAATTAGTGACAATAGTTATAATGTTATTGTCGTGCTAGTACATGAGAAGTACCTCAGAGTTCTGTAGTACACGTACTCACTGTCTATAATGTTATTGTCGTGCTAGTACATGAGAAGTACCTCAGAGTTCTGTAGTACACGTACTCACTGTCTATAATTTTATTGTCGTGCTAGTACATGAGAAGTACATCAGAGTTCTGTAGTACACGTACTCACTGTCTATAATGTTATTGTCGTGCTAGTACATGAGAAGTACCTCAGAGTTCTGTAGTACACGTACTCAATGTCTCCGAGAGATGACTTTTTTTCAAATCTCTTTTGATGACTTCAGTAGGCATTTATTTTATAACGGATACAACAAGATCAATTCGTCCATCTAATAGTCTGTTTCTGACGAGACTCTATGTTATCTTGTTAGAATCATAATTCCAAGATGGACCTTCAATAGCTTCAAATGATGTTTGAAATTCTCTTCTAATATCAGTTCAACAGCATACCTGTCTATCTAGTAAATACATCGTATACCTCTAGCGAAAACTAAAACCTCTTCAAAGAGTTCCACAGTAGTAGGTTGTGTAGAATTTGTTGCAAATTATTTTCTCACATAGCGGCGGCCTGTCCATTCAATGCAGAGGTCTTTTAGGAAGGCCGGATTATTCTGTTTTGTCCAGTACGGCACAGGACAAGCACACAGACTACAGCTGCCGAGATTTGTTCCTTGCACAGTTCCAGCAACTATTGCACTCCATCCAAGGTAATACATTCACTTGACATGATTCACTAAGAGAATGTGATTTAAAAGGCTGACTTTATAGCTAGGCATAGTGCCTATCATCCCAATGGCCTATTTACAGGACAGTGGGAAATGAAGCGGTATCACGTCTGAGTTTGAGCAATTGAAATAAAATGTAGTGCTATGGACATGTAGGTAAGTAGTTTACATTATGTAAATCCCCACGTCACTGCCAACAACCATGAACACACTTTAACTTGCCGTCACTGCCAACAACCATGAACACACTTTAACTTGCCGTCACTGCCAACAACCAGAACACACTTTAACTTGCCGTCACGTTTAAGGGATGTCAAAAACCGGTGTCACAGACACAAATCACAATCCACCACTTACACACCACCATGTTACACGCGTTACACACCATGTTACACACTATGTTACACACCACGTGAGCGCGTGCATGAAGGACTATCAAGAGACATCTTAGGGTCTGCATTGAGTGTAGGCGAGATCATGTGAATGCTTCCATATAGCAGATAGAGGGTTATTTATATGCCCGTCCTCTAAATAGAACAATGGTAGATGACGGGTTAACGTACACTTGCAACCGAATCTAAAAACAGTAAACAAAGTGCAAGCGACATATAAAGAAATTTAAAGATGCTTAATAGAACGTAATTACATTTTGTCAGCCTGTTTGTAATTGTAGGCACAGAGTAGCTCGGGATCATTGTTCACTTTAAGTTCTGAGGCTACACTACCGAGCACATATCTGTCATTTCGGCGACGCACGGCAGTTTTGAATTGCTGAGTTGCACGTTTGGACAGGGATTTTCTTTATCAAAACATCAAATAAATGTTGCACAATTTTTCCCACGACTATGTTATTTTGCACACAGACCAATGAACCTTAGAGGGGTCAGACCAACGAACCTTAGAGGGGTCAGACCAACGAACCTTAGAGGGGTCAGACCAACGTACCTTAGAGGGGTCAGACCAACGAACCTTAGAGGGGTCAGACCAACGAACCTTAGAGGGGTCATTGCTCGGGACGTCTAAGATTATGTCATTGTTGCTATTCAGGGTGGTCTTTGTGTGTGTGTGGGAGGGGGGGAGAGAGAGCTATTCTTGGTTATAAAAATACAATTTCCTCTGTTTTTATCGATTATCCTTAGGCACGTCAGTATTTTATCAAAGATACGTTTAACCGTCATAAAAATACTTATTTAAATGACAATGCATGTGAGTCGATTTAACAATCAAGGTTTAAAGTGGAAATGTTTGTTAAAAAATTATTTTTGACAATTAAATTGTGTGTGTGTGTGTGTGTGTGTGTGTACATAACACAAGGGGATAGAAGGACTGTGGAAATAAACGATCAATTAATCTATTAATGGTTAAAAAATAATCAGTTAAAATTAATTTGATCGATTAAAATTCTATTAACATTTAAGAGAATATTTATAATATCTTTTTTTCCAATTTATTAATAATTTATATTTTTCATTGCTTACATACTTTTCCCCAGGTATTATGATTAGTATTATTTATTTAGCAGTGCATATGTAAACAAAAGTGTTTTTTTTCCTTATTTCTTGCTTAGCACAACGAATTTGTTGTGTGACGTCACAAACTTTGGAAGCCATGGAAAATTACCGCGACTTAACAGATTTCACGAAATAATTAATCGCGACTTAATCCGATCTATTTTTGCGTTAAAAAAGTATAATTAATCAAAATTAATCGATTAATTGATTATATCCCCTGCTCAATCGAACAAAAATTTAATCAGTACCAGCTCTAAATAATACATAAGGCAAATACTTCTGACTTAAAAAAACAACGCAACGATAATCTTATACAACCCTTAGATAAACAGGGCTAAAAAAAATACGTTTCTTATTCCATATGCAAGAACTAACACAAAATTCTCGTTCTTTCCGTCCGGAATTCGGACGTGGAATGGGATGCCTGGAGAGACAGGAATACCAAATCACTATCAAAACTGTTAACTCTAACACAAGTAGAAGACTACACAAAAACCACGGATTAGCGAAGTACGTAATAATCTTCTGTATAGAAGGAGCGTCTGTAACAAATGAGATAGATTTGATAAGATGACACTTAAAATGTGAGGTTAAAATAAAATCTTATCTCATCTTATCTGTTACAGACGCTCCTTCTATATAGAAGATTATTGCGTCCTATGCAATAGACGGAATAAGAGTTTGAATGGATAGACAGAATGGATGTCTAACAACACGAGAAGTGGGAGATTGAAAGGACAAAAAACGAGAAATATATGAAAGCAAGAAAAATGACAATTTAGAGTCGCAGATTATAAAACCACAAGATTCTATGTGTGGGGAAAATTGTGAAAACACTGATTACTGAAACTATGAGTTTTGCTGGAACACGGTGAGCAAAGACGGAAGTAAAGGAAGAAACTACGATTTAATTTTAACGAGACGGTTGGCTTTTAAAACAAAATTACCAAACAAATAGTTGCGCGTTGTTTGGAGGTAGAGGTGGGGGAGGGGGTAGGAGATTGATATACGACGTCAAATATTACGTTGATCACGGCGGCAAAGGGACAATGTCAACGGCAATCTGAACGGAAATATACGAATGAATATTATCTTATCTTACCTGTTAAAGATTCTCCTCCTATACAGAAGATTATTGCGTCCTACGCTTATCTATGATTTGTGTCTGGTCCTGCATTCTTATTAGAGCTTTAGATGTTGATAAAGTGTTGAAATTCCTGGTTTCTTCAAGCATCCTATTCCACGCCCGAATTCCGGATGGCAAGAGCGAAAACTTGTATGTGTTTGTTCTTGCATGCGGAATAAGAAAGGTGTTTTTTATTCTTATGTCTATCTCAGTGTTGTATTGAGTTATCTTTGTGTTATATTTCTAAATTAGAATTAATCGCTTTGTTGCCTGCAATTACACTTTTTTAAACATCTGCTAACAAACATTGTTGTTATTATTTGAAATTCATCATGTCAATAAATCAAAGTTATTTTCATTTTCTGATTTTCTCCTTATAAAGATTAGCAGCTTTCTAAACGGTATATATCCCTCTCCTTTATACCCTCTCTCTCTCTATCTCTCTCTCTATCTCTCTCTATCTCTCTCTCTCTCTATCTCTCTATCTCTCTCTATATCTATCTCTCTCTATCTCTCTCTATCTCTCTCTCTCTATCTCTCTCTCTCTCTCTCTCTCTCTCTATCTCTCTCTCTATCTCTCTCTCTATCTCTCTCTCTCTCTCTCTCTCTCTCTCTCTCTCTCTCTCTCTCTCTCTCTCTCTCTCTCTCTCTCTCTCTCTATCTCTATCTCTCTCTCTCTCTCTCTCTCTCTCTTATTTTAAAATAACAAAGTAACTAAAGACTCCGGTTTCCATGACAACAGGACGCCATCTGATCGACTGACTTCACGCGTCACCTTAATCTCAGACTTTGCCGCACATGACAGAACCCTGACGTACAAAAACCATCAACAAATAACGAGATGACCGTCCACCTGAAACTACTCGGTACACGGCCACGAGCCTACGAGTCTACAGCAGGATATCTGCCACACAAACGCCGAGACATCAATTTTCCTGTACCGACTCACCCGTCGTCAACACGTCCTCCATCCTGGGAACAGTGTCCAAGTGTGTCATGACAGCATTATCCCTAGAGCACAAACACTTCCTCCATCGCTTGTTCTCGTGCCACCAAAGACATTCGGTTCAGCCTGTCTTATGGTCGGTCTACTTGGTCATGTTGTAGCACAAAAAAATTCTTCTATTTCCTTAAAGCTTTTTTTAGATTAATAAAAAAAAAGACCTTTTGGTAGCGTTGTGAGAGTGGGGGCTTGAGGCGGAGTGGTTGACAGCGGGCGAGTGAGGCGTTGTACGGAACACCGTGATGAAAGGATATCGAAAAATGGAATCTTTGTGCCTTGAAACTGATTGTGGACGACTAGCTTAGCTACAGCGACTTCAATCTGAGGGATTTTTAAAATTTTACTTAAATTAACTGTGTGATTCTAAAAATAGGCTAAGGCACGAGAAATGAAACACATAGAAACGCCAAAAGAATGTTTTAGAGCCATAGGAAACGTTCAATTGTGGGAATGCCGCAACCCTGGAAATGCCCCAGGTCCGGTAACCTAACAAAACGAAAAGGTGACGAAATGACAAGGTGACGAAACGACAAGTGGCAAAATGACATAACAAGTGACAAAATGACATAACAAGTGACAAAACGACAAGTTGAAAAAAACTTGTCGTTTTGTCTCTTTGTCGTTATGTCTCTTTGTCGTTTGGTCTCCTTGTATTCTCACCTTGTCATTTTGTCTTCTTGTCGTTTTGTCTCCTTGTCGTTTTGTCTCCTTGTCGTTTTGTCTCCTTGTCTTTTTGTCATCTTGTCGTTTTGTCTCCTTGTCGTTTTGTCTCCTTGTCGTTTTGTCTCCTTGTCGTTTTGTCATCTAGTCGTTTTGTCACTTGTATTTTCATGGAACCCCCAGGTCTATATCCTCTAATCACAGGAGCTCACCAAAGGAATGAAATAGACAAACCCATAGCAAGCCCCAAACAGAGATAATAAATGTTTATTTCTTTCTCTAACACCAATGCACTCCAATATGTGATATGCTCAACAATGATTGGTTTGATAGTTTAAGGCATCTGGCAAATGGAAACATAATCATTGAAAAAAAAAGTAAAACAAGGAAATGTATCAGTAATTCTCGCGCAAATTCCAATGGCAAATCATTGTTGTAGCGTGTACGTCATGTATAAAAATATTTTCTATATCAGAAATATTAAATCTACCGAAGACGTTTGGTGACCAAACAATTAATTGATTGACTCAAAGTAGGACGCTTAACTTTCTACATGTTTGAGATTTTATCAAAGTTTTGACTCCTAATCTTTTCAGTTTTTAAGATTGATACAAAGTTTAGCTTGGATCTATTCCAATTTGTAAGACTGACTCATAGAGTGACTCGCAATATTTCAGATTTGTAAATGGCTACGATGTGTTAATACTAAAAAATGCCCCTGTCATGTCTACCAATATTCCTAATACTAAAGCATCATCAATCTAAACATGTTTACTAAGTTGTTTTTCTATTTCAATCTTGCTTGTCAAGGGAGTGTTTATGTTAGTAATTATTTTTTTTACATTAGTGACCCTTGAACTCAGTCATGGTTTATCGGATCTGCGGCGTTCATTAAATTTTGGCGTCGTTCATTAAATTTTTGCGTCCTTCATAAAATTTTGGCGTCGTTCATTAAATGTTGGCGTCGTTCATTAAATTTTGGCGTCGTTCATTAAATTTTGGCGTCGTTCATTAAATTTTGGAGTCTTTCATTAAATTTTGGCGTCGTTCATTAAATTTTGCGTCGTTCATTAAATATTGGCGTCGTTCATTAAATGTTGGCGTCGTTCATTAAATTTTGCGTCGTTCATTAAATTTTGGCGTCGTTCATTAAATTTTGGCGTCGTTCATTAAATTTTGGCGTCGTTCATTAAATGTTGGCGTCGTTCATTAAATGTTGGCGTCGTTCATTAAATTTTGGTGTGTAAATGTTTCCAGGACGTTTGTTTGGAAGACTTTAGACATCTTTTAAATAAACAATAAAATGTTTTGCCTTTTTTTTTAATGTTGCTTGACACAAAATAAAACTGGTATAGAAATCTATCTTCAGTTTCAAATATTAGTTACTTCCCCAAAAGGTTTTTAGCAGTCACAAGAAAGGGGAAAAACTCTCTAGAATCAAATCATACCGTCAGTATTTTCATGACTTTTTTTTTTACATACACAAAACATTATTTATTTTTCTGTCTCTTATGCCCGAAGGGGAGGAGGGTTTCCAACTGACACTTTACTTTAGGCGTGTCTCATGTACCCTTGATTATATATAGAGCCACTGATTATTTACTCAGCTATTTGTATGTATGCCGTATTTAAGCTGTTTTCCTAAAACAAGAAAACCGTAATCGATGTCCTTCTCCCCACTCCAGACCAGAAAAACTCCAACAAAGAAAGCATCGGTGCGCCGTACAAGTAATGGCGCCAATCTTTCATAGATCAATATAAAATCTCGGCAGCAGTCGTGCTGAGCGGACTCGTGTGAATATTTCTGCCCGACATCGCCAACCACCCCACCCCCCACCCCAGCCCAAATTGTAGCCCGTACCCCAAGACTGGAGGAGTCAAAGCCACAACTTCGTAAACCACGTTGATCTCACAACGTTCAAAATATTATAGTTTGTATTTGAATATTTATTTTTGAATTACAACTGTATTCAATAGATTTTATAATAACTTAAACCGCCTTCATCTTTTTAACAAGTCAATGTTGGAGATTTAAACACAATATGATGTCATGTTCCTAATTCGCTAAGTATACATATGTTTTGTACGCAGAGTGCATGTGTATCTAAAATTCGATTAAGATACCAAAAAAAAATAAAAAATAACAAACGATTCCACGCCGTGAATAGTGGGCATTTAAACATGTCACTTGACCACACTTCTTCCACAATGAGTTCCAACCACAGCCCCCGCACAGAGATTTGCCTTTCATGTGCACTTGCAACAACGCTAAATTGCTGGGCTCAGCAGACTCAATAGAACTGGACCACTCCCGGCCTACGCTTTTTTTTTTTAAACATTCAAAACAGACATCAACAAAAGGTCATTGACCTTTAACTCATAGCTCCGCGTTGTTCTGATTACAAAGACCGCACGAAGGAAGGTCAACATAGCAACAATGGAGTTGGTTTTTTTTAGTTGTTTTTGTTTTGTTGTTGTTGTTTTTGTTGTTTTTACCACTAATGCTAACTCTGAACACAAAATCAAGCATTAAAAATGTGAGAGTCGACAGTAAATGCCATGCCTATATATCCGTATTGATACTCGGAAGTGTAGGTAATGCCATGCCTATATATCCGTATTGATACTCGGGAAGTCTAGTAAATGACATGCCTATATATCCGTATTGATACTCGGAAGTCTAGTAAATGCCATGCCTATATATCCGTATTGATACTCGGAAGTGTAGTAAATGCCATGCCTATATATCCGTATTGATACTTGGAAGTCTAGTAAATGCCATGCCTATATATCCGTATTGATACTTGGAAGTCTAGTAAATGCCATGCCTATATATCCGTATTGATACTGGGAAGTCTGGTGTTAAATACTCCTCTTTGACATTGCCAAGTTTATCTAAAACAACATTGTTAACAGTAGAGGGCCGACATTCTTGATCTCCAATTAAAACACTGCAGCCCTAGTGACAACTATCTGGTAAATGTTTAAGTTTATAAATATATTTTAAAAATGGCACTCAAGGACCGCGGTCATATACACGCTTACCTTCCGTAATTGCTGACGAAAGTAGAGGTTTTCTCTTTGGTATGGTCAACAAAGTTTCCCTAGAACTGTGAATGTCTCCAACGATACCCCTACTCCCGAGGGGATCAAATACCCGGCATATAAACCATCTTCCATTATTTACAGACGTCATCATCGTTAAGTCCACCCATGGCCAACACGTGTTTCATCTCACGACCCTTCTATAGGTTTAGACCGACTCTTGTATGGGATGACTGCTAAAGTTCACCATAATTTCTATAGGTTTAGACCGACTCTTGTATGGGATGACTGCTAAAGTTCACCATACTTCTATAGGTTTAGACCGACTCTTGTATGGGATGACTGCTAAATTTCACCATAATTTCTATAGGTTTAGTCCGACTCTTGTATGGGATGACTGCTAAAGTTCACCATAATTTCTATAGGTTTAGACCGACTCTTGTATGGGATGACTGCTAAAATTCACCATAATTTCTATAGGTTTAGACCGACTCTTGTATGGGATGACTGCTAAAGTTCACAAACTTCTATAGGTTTAGACCGACTCTTGTATGGGATGACTGCTAAAGTTCAAATTATGTTAAGTTCACTTCAAACATAGAAAATGTTTATATTATATGTAAATAGACTGTATGGCTTGACCTCATATGACCGCTATAAGCGCACCGTCCAGATAACGAGGTCAGCTTAAACATGACAAGACATAAACACGCGGTCAGTTCCTAGTCGTATTCCAAAAATCACCAGACATTAGAAATAAAACTTTCCATTTATTCTCCATTTTTAAAAAAAATTTATTTCCAGTGCAATCCCATAATTTCCTCCTTATTTTTTTTTAAAAAAGTACCTTTAATCTACATATATTTGTGATATCTTATATCAGTTTCACCACAATCTTCCCTATAGTAGAATAGTTTGACGACAAACATGATATCCACCATCCACCAAACACAAGGAGCCACTCATTCAT
>MUZC01000784.1:0-14850 GCA_002072015.1 Radix auricularia | reverse complement strand
GACATACAAGTCTGTAACGGACATACAAGTCTGTAACGGACATACAAGTCTATAATTGACATACAAGTCTATAATTGATATAAAAGTCTGTAACGGACATACAAGTTTGTAACGTACATACAAGTCTATAACGAACATACAAGTCTGTAACGGACATACAAGTCTATAACTGACATACAAGTCTATAACTGACATACAAGTCTATAACTGACATACAAGTCTATAACTGACATACAAGTCTGTAACGGACATAAAAGTCTATAAGTGACATACAAGTCTATAACTGACATACAAGTCTATAACTGACATACAAGTCTATAACTGACATACAAGTCTATAACTGACATACAAGTCTATAACTGACATACAGGTCTATAACTGACATACAAGTCTATAACTGACATACAAGTCTATAACTGACAAACAAGTCTATAACTGACTCACAAGTCTATAACTGACATACAAGTCTATAACTGACATACAAGTCTATAACTAACTCACAAGTCTATAACTGACTCACAAGTCTATAACTGACATACAAGTCTATAACTGACTCACAAGTCTATAACTGACTCACAAGTCTATAACTGACTCACAAGTCTATAACTGACTCACAAGTTTATAACTGACTCACAAGTCTATAACTGACTCACAAGTCTATAACTGACTCACAAGTCTATAACTGACTCCCAAGTCTATAACTGACTCACAAGTCTATAACTGACTCACAAGTCTATAACTGACATACAAGTCTATAACTGACTCACAAGTGTATCATTCTCTGTCCGTAACAACGTAATCCGACGCTCCAGGCGTTGAATCTGTCCTGTGAGGTCCCCGAGTTTCTTCTGTAAGCTCTTCTCTCTCTCCCTGTCCTCGCGTCGTGTCTGTGGAACGACAAGACGTTGAAATAAATGATCATATTATGAGTATCACCATCTTTATTACACAGGTCTACTCTCCAACCTATGGCAGTAGGTTGACTAGAGGTTGAAATAAAGGATCATATTATGAGTATCACCATCTTTATTACACAGGTCTACTCTCCAACCTATGGCAGTCGGTTGACTAGAGGTTGAAATAAATGATCATAATATGAGTATCGCCATCTTTATTACACAGGTCTACTCTCCAACCTATGGCAGTCGGTTGACTAGAGGTTGAAATAAATGATCATATTATGAGTATCGCCATCTTTATTACACAGGTCTACTCTCCAACCTATGGCAGTCGGTGGACTAGAGGTTGAAATAAATGATCATATTATGAGTATCGCCATCTTTATTACACAGGTCTACTCTCCAACCTATGGCAGTCGGTTGACTAGAGGTTGAAATAAATGATCATATTATGAGTATCGCCATCTTTATTACACAGTTCTACTCTCCAACCTATGGCAGTCGGTTGACTAGAGGTTGAAATAAATGATCATAATATGAGTATCACCATCTTTATTACACAGGTCTACTCTCCAACCTATGGCAGTAGGTTGACTAGAGGTTGAAATAAAGGATCATATTATGAGTATCGACATCTTTATTACACAGGTCTACTCTCCAACCTATGGCAGTCGGTTTACAAGAGGTTGAAATAAATGATCATATTATGAGTATCGCCATCTTTATTACACAGGTCTACTCTCCAACCTGTGGCAGTCGGTTTACAAGAGGTTGAAATAAAGGATCATATTATGAGTATCGCCATCTTTATTACACAGGTCTACTCTCCAACCTATGGCAGTCGGTTGACTAGAGGTTGAAATAAAGGATCATATTATGAGTATCGCCATCTTTATTACACAGGTCTACATTTAGCAAGTACACAGTAACTCGAGAAAGGAAGTGGGTGAGTGGAGTGCAAGCCTAGCAATAAACGTGAGATTGTGCGCAGAAGATTTAATAATAGCCAATGAAAATATTGTTTTAAAAGCGTATTGCCAATGAAATCATAGGCTTTTTTTGTTTTATTTTTTATTTATTTTATTTATTTATTTTTTAAATACTTCCTATGATAATAATGTTAAGTTTTTTGTTGTTGTTTTTTTTTTTTTTAATCAATAACTAAATAAATAAGGAAATATTACATTCCATATCTTTTTTTTAAATTCTTTCTTTTCCTTTTTTTTTCCTTTTCACATTTTAACTCTATATTATCTGTAAGAGAAGTCTATAACAACAACAACAAATTTTTTAATGAATCTTTCTTTTATAAATTAAAGGTGAAATCTTAAAAAAGCAATTTTTTTTTTTTAAAGTCTATTTGAAATCTTAAAAAAGCAACTTCTTTTTTAAAGTCTATTGAAAATGTTACTTTTACAGAAGCGCGTGTGGAGACTACTCACTACCACCTGAAATATTGATCTAAGATGTCTTCAATTTTAAAGTAAACATTTCACCCCTATTTTGTATTGGCATTTTCGGAAAACTTTTTAGTACTTCGGGCAGAATACTATTTTGGTCTATTAGCGACTTTGGCGCAAAAAAAAAATGAATTGGTAATTGGGTTTAATTTATTAACGGTTTAGACAAACTTTACTTTGAGTAGAACTTATACTTATTTTTGGAAGGTTTCATTCGTACTTTGAATAGAATATAGGTGCTTTCTAAAACGATGGGTGTCTGGTGATACACCCTGGAGCAGATAGTTGGTTTGATTGGTTGATGCTGTGAGGAAAAAGATGACTTATGACAAGATGAACTACTGAACTGTAGACAATATAGGTAACAAGATGACTGAACTACTGTGTCACGGATGACCAATTTGTTATTGTAACTTGTTGTGAGTTGCACACGGTGATGTGTTTGGTGGTCGTTTGTGTGTTATTAAAGTTATTGGTTAGTGGTGCCAAGGCGTACAAAAGTAATTGTTTTTGTTGACGTCATTAGAATATGTGTAGAAGTTTAGAGAGTTTTTGGGTAGACGGTTGATGTGGCAAGGAGGTACGCCATTATCTTATCTTATATATTACAGACGGTCCTTTTGTAGCAGTTGACATTTTTTTTTTTTTTTTTTTTTTGGTGGAAGGACATACTCCAGTTAGTTTTCCATTTTATTCATTCATCTAAGTCTTTTTGTAAAATTTTGCTATCTTGTTCTGACTTCATTGTTCTATAGATTATACAATCATAAGCAAATAACCTAACTTTTGTTCCTGTTGAGATATTGTTGGGTAAGTCATTTATATAAATTAAAAATAGTAAGGGACCTAGGACAGTTCCTTGTGGAACTCCTGAGTTAACCTTTATTGGTGTAGATTTAGATCCATTTATTATTACAGCTTGTTTCTGTTAGCAGTGTTGTTATTTCTTGTATAATAGGAATTTTATGAATCTTGGTTCAAGCGGTCCAGATATAATTATTAGGACGCTTGTGACATACTGAACTGTAGACATATTGGATCTTCGTTGATGTCGACTGTAACAGATTTGAGACACTAGGTTATCACAGAGTATCGCATGCGGCAGAGAGAGGATCGGTAAGAAAAGCGTAAGTGAAAAGTTCAAGTCCACACCTGACTGAATTCTGTGGAACTTGCATCCATGGATGCATCATCGGGTTATTCAACGTTATCCAGCACTCCGCGCATAAGACTGTCACGCAAACATCACTGTAACAACTGGCCAATCTATAGTCCATAAACTGTCACACGAAGTATAAACAATAACTTTGACGTAGAAGCATATGTGATGATTCATGACCGGGAATATTGTTTACTGCGTTTCCATTCATTCACCGATGTGTGTCTATCAATAGCTTTCTCCATTCGTGTTGCTTCAAGAAATACCGGAAATAGCGATTTTCTGAAATCTTTCATAAGCATTTTATTTACAAGGGGAAAAAATAGTATAAGGCCATTAGCTATATAAAAATCGAATTTTCCTTCTATTAATATATTATTATCTTACTCATTACTCATGCACCATTCTTGTTTATTATTTTTACAGCGGTATTTCATAACAGCTGTTGACTCTCACCACAAGGACACGGACCACAGCAAACTTTGAGATGAATTTAAAGCCGTTGATCTTTTACGACCAATGATCATCTATACGGCGATTGGCAAGTAAGAAAAGATAAGCTCTTAACAAGAACAGATCAACAACTTTCCACAAGAATACAGAACCCCGTGTCGAATGTGATGAACCTGATGGAAAATATGACGTTAAGACACACGACACTGTAGTTCATACGGTCCCGGCGAAACGCTGTGTTCACTGTTTCATAAAGTGATCCCCTTTATGTTTTCATTAAACACTCTATCTGCCAAACAAACCAATCACTTTCCAAAGAATCGTTCAGATCTGATTAGAAACCAATCACATATTTTATAAGATGGCATCGGCCGGTCCTGTTGATAGGAAATGTTTGTTAGCTCGACAACAACAAACTGTAGAGTGAGTGAGTGCGTGCGTGTGTGTTTGTGATTGTGATGTCGTGTTCACCCGGGGCAACAGGTGAGCAGTTGAATCATGGCGTGGGAGGAGGGGGGGAAGAGAGGAGCACGGTGTCGCAGTGTTAGGAGTCGGAGCCGGGCCGCCTCTCGTCACATGGGACTTTATTATAAGGTGAGTGTGTGTGGGAAGTGGGGGTGTGTGGGGAGTCGTAGGTGTGTCGGGGGAGTGTGGGTGTGTGTGTGTGTGTGTGATGTTGAACAAGTGTAAACGGGTCACTATACGAGACATCACATGTCGCACTAATTAGTAAGACATTCGTAACTTTTTCCTGTGTCCAAGGCCGTGACGTAAATTGATCAGAATAAGGTCAACGATATACTATAATAGTATCGCATTAAGAACTAGATTATGAATGTTATACTGTATATCGTATGTTGTATAAACGGCTATGCATGTATTACTTAAGGCAGGTTATAAATAATATTTAAGTTCTATACCATATAGGACAAAGTATGTCTTACATACCACAGGGCAGTGGCGTAGCTGGGGGGAGCGGTGGGAGCGGTCCCCCCAGGCGGCATTCATTCAGAGGGCGGCATTTGTGGGCATTTAAAAAGTAAAGCCATTTCCAACAACCACCCTTTTTCTTCTGAAGGGGGCAATCCAAAGTGATGTTTTTTCTGTATTAATTTTGAGTCTTAATTAACGGATTTGTGCGACATCTGTTTGATTAAATAGTGGTGTTGTTAAAACTAACGTAAACCGTTCAAAAATTAAAAATCGCTCAAAAAGGTCTCGATTTGTTTTGGAAAACTTAGCTCTAGCTACTCCATTGCTACATGGTATGCATACTATAAAGGAGCCTAATTGTAAACAATCATTCATTTTTTTTTACCTTAAGAACATCCACTGGTAAATATCTCTTGACTAAATATGATGTTGTATGATAATTAGGACCCAAGCATAATTACACGAACCTATATTTAGAAAAGTGTCCCAGGACTGGAAAAGACAAGGACACCTGAAAATTACATGTGTGCCACAGGGACACCGACATTTTGTACACTATAAGAACTTTGATAATTACGACGCCTGGGTCACTACTATATTCAAAACAAATGGAGACGTTTATTAAATATCAACTTTGACATCTGGTGTTGATGACCCATGACACTGGGGCCGGCCGCTTAGTTTGGATCTAACTGGTCTACTACACATGTTTGAATCTCATTCTTTTATAGTCACAACGACATGCTGTATGGCCGAGTTGTTGACCAAATTTTGATGAGAAACACAACTGGTTCGGTTCCGGTCAGAAGGTTAATTAAAACTAGATTGATTTGTAACAGCCCAGGTACTATGACAAATGGTGTTGATTTTGGAGTTTCCTGGTAAAAATAATCAATAAGTTGAATAAGGCGTTTAAAAATTACAAGTGGTCCAGTGATAATTATATGTTGTTCTTGTAAGACAACGAAAAAAAAATGTTCAGACATTCTCATCTCATTTTAGAATTAAATCACAGACAAATCGACATTAAAAGTACGGTCATATATTTGGATGAAAGGTTCTTAGAAAGTTTCAATGACTACTAAAGTGCTGAATTTTCTCAACGTTTTTTGTAAATGACAATCAAAATTACTAAATTCAATAAAAGCATCTTGTCAATGGGTTTGGAAACACTGAACTCTCTGGAAGTTATTGTCAATGCTGCTCTGAACACTAAAGAGAAGGATACGAAAACAAACATGTGTTTAAATTAGGGCTGGAAAATTTTAATATATTAATTGATGAATTAGTATTAATTATATGTCTATAGTGCACATATAGATCCCGTTAAGTTACAATTCACTAGTTCGTTAAATTGGTTAAGTCGTGGTATTTCCATGGCTTCCAAATTTTGAGACATAACACACCAAATTCATTCTGCTAAGTAAGAAATAGAAAGAAAAACCTTTTTGTTTACGTATGCACGTCTAAATAAATAACAATAGGAGGGAAAAGTATGTAAGTTTTAAAAAAAAATATTGATAAATAGGAAAAAAATATGTGAAATGTTTTTTTTTTAATTTTATCGATCAAATTAATTTTAATCGCTTAAATTTTTAGCGATTAATCTATTAATTAATCGTTAATTTCCGCATCCCCATCTAAAGGTGATGTTGCGGGGATAAATGAAAGGCTGTGGGACAAAATAACTTTTTACCATCGTTAGTTAACTACGTCCATCTAATGTATGTCATGTTTCATTTCAGACTCGTGAGTTCCAAAATAAAAACTTGATGGCCAAGAACGATATCTGCCTCGCCACTTCCAAGCTCATGTTCAGCGAATGTTACGCCGGGTGTAAAGTTGTAGTAGTTGTAAACATCCGTCAGATACACGTCATCAAAGACTTCACCCCCAACATCATCCTTGCTAGTGAACTGTTGGATACATTTTACACCCGAGTAAATCGATCCAGTGGTTCTTAAATTATATTGTATTATATTGTAGACCCTGTTCGCTTCATCAGTTAAGACATTTTAAAGCGTGTAGAAAAAGAAAACAACAACACTTAAAATAACGTTAAATTTGTTTATGCATTTTCCAAAGGAGGATTATTCCCGTTATAATAAACACACACGTGTAGAGTCCGACTTTTGATTTTGTCAACAGTTTTGTATCCAATTTTGACCCAACGCTCCTCCTACACAACGATCAACTTTCAATGACCACCTATCTCCCCCCCTTTGCCGGCCGCCCAAAAGCGCTACACTATTTTAACTGGCACGGGCCAATATTTTAAAATAAAATAACTCGATCATTTGGTTAGAGTTAGAGTAGCTTAGTTAAGGAAAGAAATCAAAAGTGTGAGGACGCAAGTGTTTCTCTTTCTCAATGGCATGTGTTACAGACATGATAATAATATAACGTAACCGTTTGATTTAGATTGTGTCTGGTCTGACCAACATTAACTTTTTTAATGGCATTTTTTATTTGTTTTTTTCGGTCTCTCCATCTGTAATCAGCTGTTTGGGTCTATAGCATCTCTCGGGAAACAGTCACTTATGGGATTGCCCTCTATAGCATCTCTCGGGAAACAGTCACTTATGTGATTGCCCTCTATAGCATCTCTTCTCGGGAAACACTCACTTATGCGAATGTCCTCATTACAACTAACGTGGACATTCGGTATTGATAACTAACTGAAATATTTGGCCACTAATTATGGAGGCCTATTTATTATTTATGTTTATATGTCCTGGTGATAAAGCCAAAAACCAACACTGAAATGGGTTTTTTCTCTGTTATTTCCCTATTTGTTTTAGTTATTAATGGAAAGCACTCAGAATATTTAGAAAAAGCCCTGAGTTCAAATAATTATTCCGCGTATAAACAAAAACTTTTCGCACGGCAAAACATATCCCCGTTGAAACTTCTTTTGGCACCAAGTAGCTACTAAGATGGGAGGGGTCGGCGACCAACAATCTTGAGAGTCCTTATAAAATAAAAATCGGTGTTAAAAGGACCAGGGGTCGGAGGTCAGGTGTAAGGGGTCAACGATTGAAGCAACAGCTGGTATACCACAGGTAGACAGACAGCTCACGGGGATGAGTATGGTAATTGGTACCTGGTCGATCGTTTTATTTAGCAGTGTTTAATTTCCACGGCCCGTCAGATCATTATCGTATCGTTTCGTTGTCGTCAGCTCAGCCAGTGAGTGCTGTTAGAGGAAGGTGTGTGTGTGGGGCGTGAGGGGGGCTGTTGTGTATTGTTATAAGTATGTGCGCAATTTTCACCAAGAATTTCCTTGGTGGAGTCACCGTGCGGGGGCGGGGGGGGAGGAGGATACTGAGGTTCACACAGTCATCATGTCTGAACTATAAAAGAAAATGCGTGTGAGGGGACTGACTGGTCATGTAAATGTGTGTGAGGGGACTGACTGGTCATGTAAATGTGTGTGAGGGAACTGACTGGTCATGTAAATGTGTGTAAGGGAACTGACTGGTGATGTAAACGTGTGTGAGGGAACTGAATGGTCATGTAAATGCGTGTGTGGGAACTGACTGGTCATGTAAATGTGTGTGAGGAAACTGACTGGTCATGTAAATGTGTGTGAGGGAACTGACTGGTCATGTAAATGTGTGTGAGGGAACTGACTGGTCATGTAAATGTGTGTGAGGGAACTGACTGGTCATGTAAATGTGTGTGAGGGAACTGACTGGTCATGTAAATGTGTGTGAGGGAACTGACTGGTCATGTAAATGTGTGTGAGGGGACTGACTGGTCATGTAAATGTGTGTGAGGGAACTGACTGGTCATGTAAATGTGTCTGAGGGAACTGACTGGTCATGTAAATGTGTGTGAGGGAACTGACTGGTCATTTAAATGTGTGTGAGGGAACTGACTGGTCATGTAAATGTGTGTGAGGGAACTGACTGGTCATGTAAATGTGTGTGAGGGAACTGACTGGTCATATAAATGTGTGTGAGGGAACTGACTGGTCATGTAAATGTGTGTGTGGGAACTGACTGGTCATGTAAATGTGTGTGAGGGAACTGACTGGTCATGTAAATGTGTGTGAGGAAACTGACTGGTCATGTAAATGTGTGTGAGGGAACTGACTGGTCATGTAAATGTGTGTGAGGGAACTGACTGGTCATGTAAATGTGTGTGAGGGAACTGACTGGTCATGTAAATGTGTGTGAGGGAACTGACTGGTCATGTAAATGTGTGTGAGGGAACTGACTGGTCATGTAAATGTGTGTGAGGGAACTGACTGGTCATGTAAATGTGTGTGAGGGAACTGACTGGTCATGTAAATGTGTGTGAGGGAACTGACTGGTCATGTAAATGTGTGTGAGGGAACTGACTGGTCATGTAAATGTGTGTGAGNGGGGGGGGGGGGGGGGTATTTAAAGTTCTTTTTTACATTTTGACATTTTCTATACTGTTATTTGTAGTCCTTTTTATTTTTATTAAAAAGCTAACATCCTTCAAACTCTGTAAATAAAGTTAACAATTTTTGAAGTTCCATAGGACAGGAAAAGCAGCACACACTTAATACACTGTTGGTATTGTAAGAACTTCACTAGGACTAAGAGCAGACATCTGTAATTATAATTATTCTATTTGATTATTTTTAAATATATTTGTGTGTGGGGAAGGGGAGGTAGTAGGCTATTATTTATTTATTATATATAACCCCTTTTCAGTCCATGACGGACTCTAGGGCAAGTGAAGTAGCGTTCACAAGTTATTAAGCCACCACTAACGAGCAGGGGATTGTCTATTTTGATGTTTTAGCTCAAAAACATACTTTTTAAAGAAAGGTAGGTTGAGAAATTGGGGATAAAACAACTAGATTTAAATGTTTATTTCTTATTATTTCAGATGATTTTTTTTTCATACGAATGTCAATGTCAGCAAATCTGGTCGATATTTCTGGTCAGTGAAATTTAAAAGAATTTCTTTCTAAATAGAAATTAAGTGTATTAATTTTTTACACTTTATTTCTCCCCCCTCACCCTAATCTCAGAGCGTCCCGACGTGGTCAGTATTTCTCCCCCCTCACCCTAATCTCAGAGCGTCCCGACGTGGTCAGTATTTCTCCCCCCTCCCCCTAACCTTAGAGCGTCTTGACGTGGACAGTATTTCTCCCCCCTCACCCTAATCTCAGAGCGTCCCGACGTGGTCCTAAAACGATATCAGATATGCCAACCTTAAGCTAAACGATAAACGTTTGAAAGGAGAAAAATAATTTTAAAAACGTTTTTTTAAAAAAAAACACGTTTTTGACTATAAATCCTTTATATACGAGACATAACTAGATTCTATGAGGATGTTCATTATAATTATAATGCGCAGCGCAAGCCAATCCAAAAATATAAATTCTAAGTCATGGCTCGTAAAACATGTTTAATTACTTTAATATAATGTGCACCGGTCGAGAATATATATATTTTTAAAATATTGTCAACATAATGCGCACCTCATTGCGCGACAGGAAAGGTTGTTGAACATAATACGCACCACGTCACTCTATCTCAAAAATTAACCTGATACATAGAGATAAATAAAATAATTTTAAAATTCAATAATTCAATTACTGTCCATTCGATTGATCTAAAATTTTGATACATCATTTTTATAATCGGCACGAGTCTGCTTGCAAAATTTTAGCTCGCTAGCTTACGAGAAAATGGGTTAAAAATCGATTCAAAGATTTTTCGACACGCAAACAAATAAGGGCTCAGCCACCATATGTTAATATAATGGATTTAAAATGTACACAAAGATAGACGAAGCGTGACTACCAGCTAGATGAAGACTGATCTTACACATCCCATTAGCATTATGGAAATATGGCCCACACCAAGGGCAGTTGAGTGCAGACTGTATGGCGCCAACACCAGCATACTAGTAGTTTATCATGTAAATTTGACTGTTTGACCTCGTTAGCTCTAGAAGACGCGATTATTGCTAAACCGGACAATATTTCCGGCAATAACAAAAAAATGTCAACTGGAAGTTAGAGATTATTGTTTTGTTAACAAATACCTGACAAAAGCTCATTTTAATTGAATGTCAACGTGAGATATATTGGCTCCAAGGTGTTTTAATAACTCATTAAAAATGGTCTATTCATATTATCACTTTTAAGTGCGGGAATTTGGGAAGGGTGAGGGGATGGGAGGGGTGCTAACATGTCATATTATCATCCAAAAACTTGATTACAGCAGATTGTCTCATGAAATGTGTTTTCGATGAATTTAAAATATTATATTAATTATTAAGTCCATTTCTTTTTTCTTTTTTTAAATCAATATTTTGTTCTCACACGGTAGCTCTCTAATGAGACTACCCACCTATTTGTCGTCATAAGGTAGCTCTGTATTTAGACTAGCCACCAATTTGTCGTCATAAGGTAGCTCTGTATTGAGACTAGCCACCTATGTGTCGTCATAAGGTAGCTCTGTATTTAGACTAGCCACCAATTTGTCGTCATAAGGTAGCTCTGTATTGAGACTAGCCACCAATTTGTCGTCATAAGGTAGCTCTGTATTGAGACTAGCCACCTATTTGTCGTCATAAGGTAGCTCTGTATTGAGACTAGCCACCAATTTGTCGTCATAAGGTAGCTCTGTATTGAGACTAGCCACCAATTTGTCGTCATATCACTACTTTGTTTTTTACACTAGTCAAACATTACAACAGCATCACGCGAGTCTTCTAACGAGAAATCGTTTGTCTACAAAACGTGAATCGAGGGCTTTGACGTAATTTTGGACATAAATAATTCCTTGGCCTGATCAAATAACCGCAGATTGGTGACGAGACAAGTTAGCCGGCTGATTCAATGGAGGGGGAGATGGGGGAGGGGGGGCATTGAAAACAACAATGAAACATTTATAAAAATATATCTGTAATAATTCCTCAGATCATTGTTTACCCATGACTGATTATAATAAATACACCTTTATTTTAGATTTTTATACTATTGCAAACCACTACCCGTCCCCTTACTTACATGGAATGCCCCCTTGGCACCCATGTTCCCTTTAAGCCGCGCGGTTGCGCGACCGCGCAGTAGTTTAGAATGACCTCACAGCATCTCTTGTACTCTTGTAAGATACTGCTTTTTTACAATGAATCCCACCTGATGACCCCACAATGACCCCTTACTTACATTGAATGCCACCTGGTGAGGTATTCTGTCCTCATACTCCTCGTAGTTGCCCGCACTAGACCTCCTCTCCTCCTCCCTCTCTCTCGGTCTCTCCAGCATCATCTCCATGGTTCTGTCAGTCTAATCCCTGTCCTCGTTCACATGTTTACCATCCAATCGGTCATCCATAATCCGGTGTAGAATAGCACTCACAGCTCAAATCTCACAGCTGTACGCTCACATCTGAATACTCTCAGCCCCAAAATAGGAATATTCTTCATGACGCCAAAATCTAGTTTGGTTTGTGGATTAACCCATATTGTTTTAATGAAAAAATTAGAGAGCTAAAACTTACTAAAAGGTCACTTTTGTCACTAAAGCTCCGATAACCTGGAACGTGTTTCACATCACACAGAAATATGTCACTTTGGTAGGATCACAATCTGGTATAAGAATCATGGTGCTTTGCGTTACTAATCACATAATTTAGTACATACATCGCATAAAAGTGTATGTGTATTTCAATATCAGGTACATACCTCAGAATAATTTTAGTTATATATCGCAATAATCTCGTTCACATAAAATGGATCACATAGAAACTATATATTTTTTTTAAACTTTTTTTTACAGCGGTAGGATGATTTCAACGTGGATTTAAGCTCAGCGGATAATACTGAGCTGTGAAAACATTACATACCCAGTAATACACACCTCGTTACAAATGACAATAGATACGTTGAAAATTTTAAAAATCTCAAATGAGATGGAACGATTGGGTAATAAATATATCGTGTTATTCTAGAGCAGGGGACATGATTCAATATATTATGGTAGGGGACGGGAGGCGGGGACAAATTTGTGAAAGGTGCGGCAGGTTTCTCTAGATGAGCAGACGAGACAATATTCTGAATATAACTGAAATTTAATATTTATAGAAATTACAATGGGAGAAGCATAATTGCTTTTGATCTTTGTTTTCACGTTTTTGCCAACATTTTTAAAGATTAACGTGTTATGAAACATGACTGCACCGCGCTGTGTCTCCGGATTGTGAGTACACTATAGGGTTCTTCATTTCTGAAACCGGAAAACGTCATAGCTCATTTCGTAATGTTCTTTTTTAAGATTACATTTTAGCGGGACAATGTTTTGAGGCATAAATACAGTCCAATCATTATGTTCTCAAAATCGTAGCTTAGTAAAATTACGAAATTGTTTTTTTTTATTTTGCAAGTCCAATAAGCTGTCATAAATTAACAAAGAATTAAAAATTAGCTGATAAGATCAATCATTCTCAAAATACCTACATTCACGTATTGACTGGTATCTTTTATTAATTTTTTTATGAATCTGTCCTTACAAAAGATAAATTTAGATATAATATTTCTATTAATAGATTTCCGCCATATTATTAACATCCCTATATACAGATTTAAAACTAATACTTTCCTCTTAGACATAGTATCAAATGATTGCGTTCATGTCGTTTGATATGTGTGTCTTGCTTAAGCTTAGAGTTGACAAATGGCCATTTGATAAGGACAGTCATACTGATTAGAGATGTCAGTGTTTTTGCCGTCACTAAATGTCCTTCGATAGCTAAAATAAAAAATTTGAATTTTGAAAGCATGTTATGTCATTTGTCGTGTGTCTACAGTCTATATAAATATATTAAAAACAAACGGACATTATAGAACAACAATATCTCCGGGGCGAGGCAACTTTTTCCAAGTAATCAATGGGTTATCTCTCTTGTCACACAAGTCCAACATTCGACAGTTTGGTTAGCCCCGTGTTTGTGAGTCGGTCAACATAGAAATATCAATGGGACTTTAGGCGTCCTCGGCTCCTGGGGTTTGTACACACACGATCTGCGGGGTTTGTACACACACGATCTGCGGGGTTTGTACACACACGATCTGCGGGGTATGTGCACACACGATCTCTGGGGTTTGTACACACACGATCTCTGGGGTTTGTACACACACGATCAGTGGGGTTTGTACACACACAATCTCTGGGGTTTGTACACACACGATCTCTGGGGTTTGTACACACACGATCTCTGGGGTTTGTGCACACACGATCTCTTGGGTTTGTACACACACGATCTGTGGGGTTTGTACACACGCGATCTCTGGGGTTTGTACACACACGATCTCTGGGGTTTTTACACATACGACCTAAGGAGATTTAGTACATTCCCGACGTCTAAATATTTTTTGAACGTTACCTAACTCTTGTTAGTTGTACTTTCCCGATCTCATGGGGATGTAACTATACTATACACAATCTGTTTTTAAAATACATTAACGATGCTCTCGTGTTTTTGCACGGACATGATTTATTAGCGGTTTGTTTACAATGAATGACCTTTGTGGTTTCAACTTAAAGTTGACTTAAAAAACTTGTTTAAAAAATTAAAACCCTGAATGAATTTGTTACTATGTTCATTATATGTTTTCTCTGTCAAGTCCCTGGGACTAAAGACGCTCCGCCAATACTTGTCTTAGTGTGTCTCCGTATTCATCTAGTGTCTGCCCCAATATGGTGGTGGTATCTGCCCACATTTGGGGCTATTGTCTATCCTCATATGGTCCTAGTATATGTCCCCAATAGGGTGGTAATGTATGTTCTCATATGGTGGTAGTAGTGTCTGTCTAGATTTGCGGGTAGACTCGCAGAAATAATGTGAAAATTATTTTCTTTACAAAAATTATTTGAACATGGATACGGATTCGATATTTTTTCTATGCACAAATGGCAGTATGAAGTAAACGGCAGCAGGAAGTAAATGGCAGT
>MUZC01000783.1:109629-129168 GCA_002072015.1 Radix auricularia | reverse complement strand
ATGCCATTGTTTGGCTGTGTAATGGTAGACAATGCCATTGTTTGGCTGTGTAATGGTAAACCATGTAATTATTTGGCTGTGTAATGGTAGACAATGCCATTGTTTGGCTGTGTAATGGTAGACAACTAGACCATGCCATTGTTTGGCTGTGTAATGGTAGACAACTAGACAATGCAATTGTTTGGCTGTGTAATGGTAGACAACTAGACAATGCCATTGTTTGGTTGTGTAATGGTAGACAACTAGACAATGCCATTGTTTGGCTGTGTAATGGTAGACAACTAGACCATGCCATTGTTTGGCTGTGTAATGGTAGACACTTAGACAATGGCATTGTTTGGCTGTGTAATGGTAGAAAACTAGACAATGCCATAGTTTGGCTGTGTAATGGTAGACAACTAGCCCATGCCATTGTTTGGCTGTGTAATGGTAGACAACTAGACCATGCCATTGTTTGGCTGTGTAATGGTAGACAACTAGACAATGCCATTGTTTGGCCCCACAAAAAAGAGAAAGAACTTTCACAAAATATTTTAGTGCATGTCATAGGAACAGACAGAAGAGAGTAGCTGACAAGTGAATGAGTAGACAGAGAGAAGTTCAGTAAGATTGGAAGGGCAAAAGTCAGAAATGGTATTAATATGGAGCACAGACAGATTGTAATCAATTCCTGATTGTACAGAAAGTTAATGAAGTTATTCAATGCGACAGTGTTTCTTATTATTTTATGGCAGTGACCCTTCAGTGCCAGGTTTTTTGTTTATCTTTTATTAAAAAATCTCCATGCATCAATAGGTGTGACATATGCTACTCTCAGTATAGCCTACAGCTACATACCTATGATAGCCACAACATCGGCCAACATGTGTTTTTTAGCCATCTTGTCAAGAGCAGCCTTTGAAAGAAAGATAATAATAATAATAATAAAATGATAATTTATATAGCGCTGTATCCCAGCAAGGAGCCGGGCTCACAGCTCTTTACATGGAAATAACAATGCATATATTAATAAAAGAAAAATTCATACCATACTAACTACATAAATAAGAATACAAATATTAATAAAAGAAGCATTACTATCATACTTACTACATAAATAACAATACATATATCAATAAAAGAAACATTCATACCATACTAACTACATAAATAAATCAAATATCAGGCACAGATATACAGCAACAAGATAAATTTATCTATAAACTAAAAACATTTTTTACAATTACTGCTCTAGATTCTTACACTTAAAAAAGGATTAAAACAATTGAAACACTCTTTTAAAAAAATATATTATGTTTAAGATCTCTTTAACAAATGTTTGGTCTCAAGGAAGAAAAATAGAACACAGCTACAAAGAAAGGGAGCTCACCAAATGTGCAAATCCAGGGGCTTTAATTTTACATCTGTAAGGTTTGTTGGTGCCATCTGAGACAAGGTACACACCAAACTCACCCTGGAATCAAAGGAAACTCTTTATAGGCAAAATATGCAGGTAAAACACAAAGGAGTTATTAGCTATTTTATTCACAACTGTAAACTAAGAATATCTGCATGAAAACCGTTGTGCGGGGACAATATTTGTTGGTATGCTCTTCTGTGATAAGTTTAAGCACATCATCATTAAATCACAAACGGTCTACCATTTACAATGTGATAAACTAGAATAAAAATAAAAAGTAAAAAAAAAAGTTTTTGACTATAAATCCTTTATATACGAGACATAACTATAAGGATGTTCATTATAATACGCAGGGCAAAACAGTCCAAAATTTTACTTATATCTCGAAAAATGTGTTTAATTTAATGCGCATCAATCGTGAATATATTTTTAAAAAGTATTGTCAATATAATGTGCACCTTATTGCGCGACATGAAAGGTTGTTGAACATAATACGCACCACAACACTCTATCTAAAAAATTAACATGATACATAGAGACAAATAAAATAATTAAAAAATTTAATAACTCAATTACTGTCCATTCGATCGATCTGAAATTTTGATAAATTACTTTTATCATGAGTCAGCCTGCAAAATTTCAGCTCGCTAGCTTACGAGAAAGTGGGTTAAAAATCGATTCAAAGTTTTTTCGGCAAGCAAGCACGCACATTTGCATGGGCTCAGACACCACAAGTTAATATAAAGGATTTAAAAACCAAATCTCTCTTTCCCAAGGTTATCTCTTGAGAACACCATACAATGTAGGACTTGAGAGCCAGCCACACTTACTTTAGGGGCTTCAACAGCCGCATAGGTTGAGCCAGGGGGCACTTGGAACCCTTCTGTAAACAGCTTGAAGTGGTGGATCAGAGATTCCATTGAGTCCTGGGGGTTTTGATGGGAGAACATTGATTGAAACATTGGAAGGTGGGACATTGAGTAAAACATTGGAAGGTGGGACATTGAGTAAAACATTGGAAGGTGGGACATTGAGTAAAACATTGGAAGGTGGGACATTGAGTATGTAGCCGTGTGGTGGCTAAGTAAAACAGGTTTAAAAATGTGGGACTAAAGCAGTGCTTTTATAGTTAAACAGCTTTTATTTTAACACCAAAGTCAACATCCTATCGCACACTCAACCGTAACTCTCTCTCCCCTTCCTTTCATACCAGTGCATCTCGGTGCGATGCACGTGGTGCGGCGCGGTGTGGGTGTGCACACTACTACATTCACCCCCGGCCATTAAATCCCAGCGCCCTTGCTGGGGTAAACTACGACTATAATTTGTGAGCTATTACTATCATTGTTCAGTTTCATACAGATTAAGCATGTAACTAAAAACAGAAAAAAATCTAAATGTCAATGACTTGATCACGCTCCAGTGACGCATGCGCTCTGCTGTGATTTGCACGACTGGCGATATGGGTTCGTGGTACCCCGGATTGCGGTAGATCCGCCCCTTCATCGGGATAAGCGTTTCTGCATCACCCTGTATAGACACCTTCGCTCTCTAATGTATTTGGCGGAACTATCTCTGCCTCTGGAACTAGCTCCCACAGAGGTGCCTCCGCCAGAAGTACGTCCCTTCTGTTTGCCGTTTTCTCTTCCCCTCCGGCCAGGGGTAGTAATTTGTACACTTGTTTGTCCGGTAGGCAGGCAGTGACACAGTATAAAGCTGGGTGCCAGTAATCTTTAAATTTATTTTCCCCTTGACCCGGATGACGCATATAAACCATGTCCCTTACGGATAGCGTACGTTCACTCGCGTGCTTGTAAGGCTGTTCCGTGCGGGTCAAGGTCAAATATGTTGGACTATCGTACACGTGACACACTGATAGTGAGTGGTCACGTATGTTTTGGTCTGTGACTGTGGTCCTGTTGGCCACTCTGCCCTTCAGCATCTGCGGGTCATAATTTATACGATGTTCACGACGCTTGACTAGCAAATCCTGCGTAACACTAGTAACAGGCTCTTCAAGCACAGTGGTTGTCTGTGTATAGCTGTCGACGGTTGTCTTGAATGTTGAGTGACGCTTCTCAGGCCTGCATCGTTCTGTTATAGAATTGACATTACCTTTGAGATAATGTTTTGTTGCTGTGCTCTTTTTAAATACTTTAATAGAGACATCCGCCGTCATAGGCACACATTGTGATTTGCGACTGCCTCCTGAAAATAATTGCCGCTGATAGACATCTGTATGGAGTGGTGGGATATCTGGCATTTCATCTCCACTTTTAGTTTTAATATGATTCAAGGTATTACGGTGTTTGGCGGGCCATTCATTCAATTTGGCGACGGAGTCCATGTTTTTACCTGCCCTCCGTGGACGAGACGACCACTCCGTCTTACAAGGCTGCATCCGTGTAGTGTGTGGCCAGTCACGTTTGTTGTGCATGTGGCATGTGTCCCCGTCTTTCACATGTCGTAAACACGATGACGCTGTCACTGAGCGTGGCGCCGTAGTGCCATTTTTGATGTACTGGGGTGGAGTCAGCCTCTCAGACGTTTGGACTGTCTTGGCAACAGTTTCCTGGTCATCATATAGAACCGGTGTTTTCAGGAGTTCAGTTCCCTTTTTGTTGGAGACATACCTTCTTTTGGCGAGACAGTCATCCTCTACGTGGCCCTTTGGGTTGCACCACAGACATACCGTTGTTCTGCGACGGGATTTCCGCTGGCTTAACTTGGAATGTTTGGGTGGAGTTTGATGATAGGCAAGCTTTGAGTCTAGGCTCCCTCTGATCTGGGGTGTATAAGGATTGTACCTTTTCCAGAGTCCTGCAACCTGCTGATCTATGTGAGCCATCAGTTGCTGTGTCATCTGTGTCCAATCAGGAAGAGGTGCAGCTGAGAGCTGGGCAGTGGCTGCGACATCAGGAAAGTCTTCTCTCATCCAGCGTTCAGCCTCCATTCTGACTTGCTCATACGAGCTGTCAGCATGCAACCTGACATATGCTCGTATATCACGACGTAGGGCGGCCGGCTGAAGGCCTTGGATGAAGGCATCTCGGAGCATGTCGTCCGCCAAGATGCCAGGTCGTGCCGAATTTGCCAGTTGAAACAGACTTTTTAACGCCGCTGAGTAGTCGTCCACTGTCTCACCCAGGCCTTGTTGACGTCGGTAGAACGCTGCTGTGAGAGCACTTGCGTCCCTCTGCTCACCCCATTTCTGCACTATTAGCCGTAACAGTTTTTCTGGGGTGTTAATCTCCTCAGGTATCTGGTCCAGCACTTCTTGGCGTGCACGCCCCTCCAAGGCACCTATGATCCATGTAACCGCAGCGGCAGGGGGCATGGGTTGTAATTGGAGTAACAGTCGTGCCTCTTTTACGAAAGGTTCTGCCCCGCTGTCACCCGTGAACCTGGGTAGCCTAGGCAGACGAGTAAACTGTAGCTGTTCCTGCTCCATCTCTGTGTGTCCGATTGAAGAATTATAAATTATACTGTTAATACTGTTGTTTATTTTCCTAAACCGCTATCCTCACCTATATGAGACCCTGCTCGCAGCGCCAAAAATGTAGCCGTGTGGTGGCTAAGTAAAACAGGTTTAAAAATGTGGGACTAAAGCAGTGCTTTTATAGTTAAACAGCTTTTATTTTAACACCAAAGTCAACATCCTATTGCACACTCAACCGTCACTCTCTCTCCCCTTCCTTTCATACCAGTGCATCTCGGTGCGATGCACGTGGTGCGGCGCGGTGTGGGTGTGCACACTACTACAAGTAAAACATTGGAAGGTGGGACATTGAGTAAAACATTGGAAGGTGGGACATTGAGTAAAACATTGGTAGGTAGGACACTGAGTAAAACATTGGAAGGTGGGACATTAATTGAAACATGGGAAGGTGGGTCATTGAGTAAAACATTGGAAGATGGGACATTTAGTAAAACATTGGTAGGTGGGACAGTGAGTAAAACATTGGAAGGTGGGACATTAATTGAAACATGGGAAGGTGGGTCATTGAGTAAAACATTGGAAGATGGGACATTTAGTAAAACATTGGTAGGTGGGACATTGAGTAAAACATTGGAAGGTGGGACATTGAGTAAAACATTGGAAGGTGGGACATTGAGTAAAACATTGGAAGATGGGACATTGAGTAAAACATTGGAAGATGGGACATTGATTGAAACATTGGAAGGTGGGACATTGAGTAAAACATTGGAAGGTGGGACATTGAGTAAAACATTGGAAGATGGGACATTGAGTAAAACATTGGAAGATGGGACATTTTAAGCACTGAGAGATCAAATGGGACACCCAGACCTGCCAACTTTCCCCCCCCCCCAAAAAAAAAATCTGTAGATGGTGCGCACGCAAGTCGGGATCGCGAGTCATTAGAGCCGTGGTCTAAATATATACACTTAATTATCAATAGTTAAATAATTAAAAGTTAAAGAAATAATCATTTACCTTCATTATCATGTAATAGTCCACAGAATGAATATTAACATCAGTACAAATGTACATATTCATAAATACATATGCACAGAACAGAATAATCATTATTTACATATGTACACAACTTGCATGTGTTTGACAACATTTCTCTTGTGGCCTTTTTACATTTGCCCAACAACTCTTTGGACATATGTAAGTGTAAGTTGCCATGGCAATTGGTAACTTTGGTGACCAACAAATTAGAAAGAGTCTCCACTTTCATAGAGGCCCTTGACTCTGTATAGTACAGTATAAGTATAGTTTTTCTTGACAATAGAAAAAATTCTTTTGGCATCTGCATTGCTGTGGGGAATGCAGCACACTGCAAGCATGGCAGTAGCCAAATCCTTTAACTCCACTTGCAAAATGCAAATGTTTCCCCACGGGATGATGATCTAGGAAACGAATGCTTCTCAGTATATTCTTTTCTAAAACGTTGAGCCGTTGAGCATGACGTTTTTTTTTTTGGTTGGAGTTTCAGTTTCAGCATTATCAGATTTGACCTCATTTGTTGCCACGGCAGATCTTTTTTAAAAAAATTTATTCATGTTGTCACGTTAAGCTTCCTCTTTGAATTAGGCACCACACAAGGAATTATTTTTAAGTCCACAAAACGGGTGGATGATAGAAATAGAATATCAAGTGAAGAATGAAACAATATAAACACGGGTCCCATAAATACCGGAAGTGAGGGAGAGAAAACAGGAAGTCATAATATAAATCAGTCTTAATTTTTTTTGGCTTTTTCTTTTTACAATTTTTTCGCATTCGGATTTTTCATGGTGAATTTTTTTTTTTCGGAAAATCGGGAGATTAAGGGTCTTATCGGGATTTTGTAAGCATGGGTAAAAAATCTGTATAATCCCGAAAAAATCGGGAGGGTTGGCAGGCCTGGACACCCATCTTTATAACTTGTTCAACCTAACACCAAGACATTTCTCACTCCAGGATACAACACTTCATTCGAGTTAAGGTTGAATTATTAACACAGCTTCGTTCCTTACAACTTGATGATGTATCATGGATATAAAGAACAGATTAGTGGTGTATTATGGATATACAGAACAGATTGGTGGTGTATTATGGATAGACAGAACGTATTGTTGGTGTAATATGGATATACAGAACAGATCGGTGGTGTATTATGGATATAGAGAACAGATTGGTGGTGTATTACGGATAGACAGAACGTATTGTTGGTGTAATATGGATATACAGAACAGATCGGTGGTGTATTATGGATATAGAGAACAGATTCGTGGTGTATTATGGATAGACCGAACGTATTGGTGGTGTATTATGGATATACAGAACAGATTGGTGGTGTATTATGGATAGACAGAACGTATTGGTGGTGTATTATGGATATAGAGAACAGATTGGTGGTGTATTATGGATAGACAGAACGTATTGTTGGTGTAATATGGATATACAGAACAGATCGGTGGTGTATTATGGATATAGAGAACAGATTGGTGGTGTATTACGGATAGACAGAACGTATTGTTGGTGTATTATGGATATAGAGAACAGATCGGTGGTGTATTATGGATATAGAGAACAGATTGGTGGTGTAATATGGATATACAGAACAGATCGGTGGTGTATTATGGATATAGAGAACAGATTGGTGGTGTATTATGGATATACAGAACAGATTGGTGGTGTATTATGGATATACAGATCAGATTTACACCATCACTACAATAAATGTGTGGAGACCTTCATGTCGGCCCTGCTCGGAGGTGTCACTTTGTTGTCATCCGTCTTGATCTCTCCAGTGGGCATCTTGTTCATACACTGGAGGATGATTCTCAAGCTTTGTCTCATTTCTTCCATTCTTATTAGATATCTGGCAATGTTGAAACCACAGCAAAATTTATAGATCTTAAGACAGTAGGGTTTATAGATCATAAGGTACGTTGATCTTTAAACAATAAAATATGTAAGTCATAGGATATGTAAACCATAAGATAGACTAACCATGTGTGCAACATTTACCTTGTTTATGGAAACGAAATTAACCCTCAAGATTTAAAAATGTTATTTCATAGGGGGAAAATATTCAATGCACCAGACAGAAAGTCAGATGTATACTTGTTAAAAAATGATTTTTTAACCTAAAACTAAAATTAAGAGATAATGCCCTGTAATAGAGTATAATTAATTGAGTCACATATTGTAGTTAATAAGATGTAATAAAAAAAATATACAGATATCAGCATTGTGTTCAATTTAAAAAAAAAACAACAGTATAGTATAATAGAAAAAGGACTTGTGATTCAAGAGGTAAAAAAAAACAAAAAAACAACGGATTATTGCACCTGTCATAACAATCTCCTCGATTGCCCACTGGCACGTCAAAGTCCACCTCAGCGTAGGAATCATAGGGTTGAACCTTACGAAGATCCCATTTAATCCCTGAGCCACGTAGCATCACGCCACTGTTGGAACAAAACCAAAAAATACTCAGCATTACTTGAAGGGACATTCCTCAAAAGCTAAACTTGTGGGCTGTTGGCAGTGGTAAACATTTGAAGAGTTGGCGTTTTTATCTTTTTATAGCTGCTTTTTTGACAAACAAATAGTTTAATTTTTTTTTAATGAAAAACCACCATAAAACTTATCAAATGATCTAGCACTTCAATATAATTTAAAACAAAGTAAAAATTCTAATTTAAATATGTATTCAATTTAAAATCCTATGAGACAGTGGTTCCCAATCTTTTTTGACCCACAGACCCCATTTATAGTCAAAACTTCCCCACTGACCCCCGATAGAAAAAAATACAAAGTAAGAAAATTACAATTTAAAAAAAACAACATTTGAATGAAGTAGAACGGTATGTTTTGAAATTGTCTTTTGTTTAAAATAAAATTGACAACAAATCATAACTTGGATTAACGTGATGAGTTTTTATCAGAGTTTTTATGACCGACTCAATGTTTGTGAGTAGGGACTGGAGATCTCAACGAGCACCCACTTCTAGTCTTTTTCTGTTGTTTTTATTTTAAATGATGAGATTCACAACGCCACTTAATCTTTGTTCTACCAAATAGGAAGACAGGAAACCAGTAAAAAAATTATGTGCAACAACCCATATAAATATGGCATTGGTCTGTCCTCAAGGGGCGATGGCGTTAACTCCTGCACTTCTGCCCCTTCCACTTTCTCCTGGCCTTTCTCTCTTCACTCCAAGCTGTGAGGGATGCTTCTGCAACTTGAATGCCCTCACGCACATTTGCCCGCCAGAGTGTGTGCTCCTCGGCAATGGTCTTCCACATTTTATGGTCTATCTGCGCCAGTGACATGTCTTTCTTGCAGACGTCCTTGAAGGGCAGACAGGGGCGACCTCTTTCCCTCATACCAGTTGCCAGCTCACCGTAAGGAAGGAGGACTCTTGGAATACACTCCGAGCTCATCCTGCGGACATGAACCAACCACCACAAGCGCCTCTCAGTCAGGATTGAGTGCATACTCAGCATATGGCTCCTTCTGAGTACCTCCACAATGGTTATTTTATCCTGCCCCTTGATATTTAGGATACTATGGAAGCTTCATAAGTGGAAGCTGGTAAGGATCTTTATTTACTTGGCGTAGGTCGTCCAGCAATCGCCATCATAAAGGAGTTGCCGAGCACGCAGGCCTGGTACACAGTGATTTTCGTCCTACCACTGACCTGCGCATATAAAAACCCATAACACAGTACCTGAAGCTGGGCAGTACAATAACCCATAATGCAGGTTATAAAATTGGGATCTGACTTTGTACCTAGAATTTGTGGTATCCTTGTTCAACTGTGTTTGGGATTTGAGTTTGTCCACGCGCAAAACGGTTCAACTGCCACTCTAGAATATACAAGTGAATAATGTCTTCAAATCTCTGGTTCAGGTCTGAGGTCTGCATGAAGAGCCATTAAATGTTGGCAGTAAGCCAGCAAATCTTTATCTCTATTTTGAAATTTCTAAGAAATTTAAAACTGTTCCTAAGTGTTGTTTGCACAGAAAAAGTTTTGCAACAAACTCAGATATAACGCTTTTAGTTTCAAATTATTAATTCCGTTAAAGTTGGATTAATAAATCATTCATAAGGGGCATATCGTTTTTGAGTTAATTGTGTTGGTAATCATTGTCTTTGATTTTTCCAGGAATTCGGACACTGAATCAACAAGAGCATAAAATCGAATTTAATATGCACTTCTTTGATAACCAACGTACTCCTGGTTGAATAAGTAAACCTTCATAGTTTTCTTCCTTTTCAAACAATATTGAGCAAATAATCATAATTGAAGCAATTCCTATTTATTTTATTACCTGTTCTAATGACATAATCTAGTGATCCATGCAAACTTTCCCTAAGATATTTTGCGAATAAATGATGTTGATGAATGACACAATGTACTGGAAATACATTTGGTACAGGTTTATTTTGGGTATGCCAGAAAATCAAGGATATTTCTTTAACCTCATTTTTTAAAAAAATTCAGCAAATAGAGTTTTGCCTTCTTGTATCTGTTAAAACAATTATTTATTTTAATGTTCATAATAATAAAAAAATTATCGGTTTTATATTTAAATTAAACCCTGATGTTGTTCAGGGACCCCCAAATCAATTTTAATATTCCATAGACCCCCTGAATGGTTTCGCGGACCCCTGGGGGTCCGTACAGACCACATTGGGAACCACTGCTCTAAGATCTACCAACAGCCCCAGAGCTATCCCACTGTAAGACTAACTAAACTCAAAGTAAACACAGTCAAGCCCACCTCATGCCATAGGTCAGTGCATCCTCGGCTGAAATGATTCCGATGTCAATCGTCCTGGCCTTCCAGATCCTGTTCTCTGTCAGGAGGTCGTCCACTTCATCCAGCCTCTGGCTGAACTTGCTGGCCCATTCGTAGATGTCCTCCATCAGGCCCAGGGGCATATCCTGGGGTAACATATTAATGGTCAATACAGCACCAGGTCCAGGGGCATATCCTGGGGTAACATTTTAATGGTCAATTTGCCAGGCTAGGCAAACCAAGAATAGCTGATTACCAGAACATATCCCAAACAGATGTAGATGGTAACATATTCAGGACGGGTGCTAAAACCACAAATCTTCATAAGAAGCCTCTATGATACCAACAAGTATTTTTGTTTAGTCAACAGCAGGATTTCTTAAATAAAAAGCTTATTCAAGTTATAAGTATGACAGCCATACAATTTGTGGTATTAACTAAATGTCCATTTGTATGTATATTTTTGGGACTCAATTGGTAAGATCATAGCTGTTGTTTTTTAAAGCTGAAAAACAACACAATGATTTGAAATGCTCATGTATTAAGGACAATAGTCAGTGTTATAGGAAATGGAATAACCATAAGAATATTTGTAGACATTCGTGTGCTTAAAAGAGAATAAAATATTGAAATACTTATCAGACATGGCAATATATAATTATACTGAAATCGATGACAAATTTGTTACTGGGTTGATGTCTTACCAAGGACACACCACCTGGTCGGTAGTAAGCTGCATGGAGACGGGCCCCAGACACTCGTTCATAGAACTCCATCAGCTGAAATGACAGATGAGCATTGACAACTGTGTTTTTTATAATTTTAATTTGTAAAGTTAAGTTACAAAATGACACTTGATAAGAGTCGACTTAACAACACACAAAATGGTTATAAAAAAAGACGTGATGACTAATGTTAACCATAATTTTTTTTTTTAGTCCCATAACCTCTTTTTATCGAGGTCGTAGAGGATTCTAATGTTTCCATTAGAATATTCTCGGGCTTAATAGACACTGGCGGCACCCATCCCTCTCCAGGTCAATCAATCTCAATTAACAAGAGTTTGGCTACTGAAACTTGCAAGTGATGGTAGCTGATTGATTTTAATATAAAAAAAGCTTTATATTGACATAGACACACAGACATTTACAAATTAAACAAAGCCCAGGGTAAGGTGAGTCAAGTACAGGGTGAGGTAAGTAAAGTACAGGGTAAAGTAAGTCACATACAGGGTAAGGTAAGTAAAGTACAGGGTAAGGTAAGTCAAGTACAGGGTAAGGTAGGTCAAGTACAGGGTAAGGTAAGTCAAGTACAGGGTAAAGTAAGTCAAGTACAGGGTGAGGTAAGTCAAGTACAGGGTGAGGTAAGTCAAGTACAGGGTAAGTTAAGTCAAGTACAGGGTAAGGTAAGTCAAGTACAGGGTGAGGTAAGTCAAGTACAGGGTAAGGTAAGTCAAGTACAGGGTAAAGTAAGTCAAGTACAGGGTTAAGTAAGTCAAGTACAGGGTAAAGTAAGTCAAGTACAGGGTAAGGTAAGTCAAGTACAGGGTTAAGTAAGTCAAGTACAGGGTAAGGTAAGTCAAGTACAGGGTAAGGTAAGTCAAGTACAGGGTTAAGTAAGTCAAGTACAGGGTAAAGTATGTCAAGTACAGGGTGAGGTAAGTAAAGTACAGGGTAAAGTAAGTCACATACAGGGTAAGGTAGGTCAACTACAGGGTAAGGTAGGTCATGTACAGGGTAAAGTAAGTCACATACAGGGTAAGGTAAGTCAAGTACAGGGTAAGGTAAGTCAAGTACAGGGTAAGGTAAGTCAAGTACAGGGTTAAGTAAGTCAAGTACAGGGTAAGGTAAGTCAAGTACAGGGTAGGGTAAGTAAAGTACAGGGTAAAGTAGGTCATGTACAGGGTAAGGTAGGTCATGTACAGGGTAAGGTAGGTCAACTACAGGGTAAGGTAGGTCATGTACAGGGTAAGGTAGGTCATGTACAGGGTAAGGTAGGTCAAGTACAGGGTAAATAAGTCAAGTACCTTTTCTCTTTCTTCAAAGAGCCAGAAAAGTGGAGTCATGGCGCCCACATCAAGGGCGTGGCTTCCAATGGCCATGATGTGGTTGAGGATACGTGTAATTTCACCAAATAAAGCTGGAAGCATAATTTAAACTTGGTTATATTTCTACTTCTTACTAAAACAAAATAAATGTTAACTCTTAACCAGATTTTTTAAAAACATATTTACAAGTTTTTTTTTAACATTTAATGCCCCACAAGATTTTTGGTAAACTTCCACCTCAATCCCGTAAAGTTTTCCCGTATTGTAATCAACTGGTTATGAAATTAAAAAAATTGCGTAAAATGTATTTATATTATTCAATTCATTTTTTAAAAAACGAATGGTTATTGTACATAACCAAAACACCGTCTTGAGTTTAAAACTATTTTACATGTAGGTTAGTACTATTATTTTTATAATTAAGTATAGCTAAATCACATCTTAAAAAAAACCCAGTAAAAACTACAAAAGCTTCGCAAATCGAACGATAATACTAGCAAGGGAAACAGCCTCCATTCCTGGAACCCCGTACGTCATCTTTCAAGCACTGAAGAGTATTTACTTTCTGTGATTTCGTTTCTAAAGAGAGTTCTATCGAGGCACGGACTACTGCCCTTTGGCATTACAGACGAGGCGCGTGTTACCAACGCTTTGGGGTATTAAACGTTAAGCTCAATAATTAATTTTGAAACAAATTTAAATGCATATTTCTTAATAGTCTTCAGCTTATTAGTAATTAAAAAAAAAAGTCTCGGTAAAAAATGCTTCATATCTCCTCAAACAATTTTTAGTAAATTCTTGTTAACTCACTTCGAATCATTTTAGCTCTTGGTGGAACCTCAATGTTTAGTAGCTTCTCAATGGCCAGACAGTAAGCCTGCTCACTGCACATCATAGACACATAATCAAGGCGGTCAAAATAGGGCAGGGCCTGTTGAAGGAAAGCCATGGGTCAGGATAAAGAGTTGAGTGTGATAAAATGTAACTTTATTTCAATTCTTTGTGTAATAAAATGTAACCGGACTTAAAAGCTTTTATTGATATCAACTCTCCAGGTGCATCATGTTCCATGGGCAAACAAAGAAGACAATCTCAATCATTTTTATTACAATGTAAAACATTTTAATGAAATCTTAAATATTTTTATAAGTCAGTTATTTTAAGCTCTAGAGTTTATAAATTATGTAATCAATTAAAAACATTAAAAATTGACAATCTTTAAAATACAATTTAGATTAAAAAATCATGTTAAGCCTGGTCCCTTTTGGAACTCAGGACGTGTTAGCGCATTTTCGTATTATGTATCAGTACTTATGTTAGATATCAGCATTATGTAGTTATCAGTAATTGTGTTTAGATTTTAGACATATTTTTATGAATTTTCTTGTGTAATGAATATACCTGACATTTTTAAATTTAAAAGTCATTTCTTTACATTTTAAAATTTTTTATTTTCTCTTAAATCTAACTACAAGTCACCACAAATGATGACATAAAAGTCTCTAAACCTTTACACATATTCTAATGACGTCAACTAAAAAAAACAACTAATTCTTTTGCACGCCTTCGCACCACTCTTGAATGCTTGAAAAATGCTCTATTCGACTTCCGGCAATGGCGGCCGTTCCTTGTGCCAGTGTTAACTCTCGATTCGCAAAGTTTTTTGGTAGTTTTAACGGGGTTTTTTAACGGATCGAGTAACTGAGTGTTGATGCACCAATGGCAGGTCAGGACATACAAAAAACATATATACATCATGGGTCTAGGACTTATGGATCCTGTGATCAGGGTGATGACAGACGGACAAAACGGGTGCAATAGCGATTTCGACATCTCGAAAATGCGCTAAAAATCTGGGCCCATAGAGCAACTGTGCCTATAGAGCACAGCAATCTGGGCTGATTGAGCACAGCAATCTGGGCCTATAGAGAACAGCAATCTGTCTGGGCTAATTGAGCATAGCAATCTGGGCTAATTGAGCATAGCAATCTGGACCTATAGAGCACAGCAATCTGGGCCTATAGAGCACAGCAATCTGTCTGGGCTAATTGAGCATAGCAATCTGGGCTAATTGAGCACAGCAACCTGGACCTATAGAGCACAGCAATCTGTCTGGGCTAATTGAGCATAGCAATCTGGGCTAATTGAGCACAGCAATCTGGACCTATAGAGCACAGCAATCTGTCTGGGCTAATTGAGCATAGCAATCTGGGCTAATTGAGCACAGCAACCTGGGCCTATAGAGCACAGCAATCTGTCTGGGCTAATTGAGCATAGCAATCTGGGCTAATTGAGCACAGCAATCTGTCTGGGCTAATTGAGCACAGCAATCTGGACCTATAGAGCACAGCAATCTGTCTGGGCTAATTGAGCATAGCAATCTGGGTCTATAGAGCACAGCAATCTGGACCTATAGAGCACAGCAATCTGGACACATAGAGCACAGCAAACATTTTAAAATGAGTTACCTGTATATAAGTCTTGTACTCAATGAGTTTCTCTGTTCCCCTGTGTAGGAGTCCAATGTGAGGGTCGGCCCTCACAACCGTCTCGCCGTCCAGGGTCAGAACTAAGCGCAGCACCCCATGAGCAGCCGGGTGCTGGGGCCCAAAGTTCATCACAATATTCTGTACCTGTCTCTCAACCTCAGGTTCTCGAACTATTGAGATTATTGGAATAATTGTGTTATAACAAACATAATCATTACAACTGTTGAGATTATTGGAATAATTGTGTTATAACAAACATAATCATTACAACTGTTGAGATTATTGAAATAATTGTGTTATAACAAACATAATCATTACAACTGTTGAGATTATAGGAATAATTGTGTTATAACGAACATAATCATTACAACTGTTGAGATTATTGGAATAATTGTGTTATAACAAACATAATCATTACAACTTACAACCGTCGAGATTATTGGAATAATTGTGTTATAACGAACATGATCATTACAAATTACAACTGTTGAGATTATTGGAATAATTGTGTTATAACAAACATAATCATTACAACTGTTGAAATTATTGGAATAATTGTGTTATAACAAACATAATCATTACGACTGTTGAGATTATTGGAATAATTGTGTTATAACAAACATAATCATTACAACTTACAACCGTTGAGATTATTGGAATAATTGTGTTATAACGAACATAATCATTACAGCCGTTGAGATTATTGGAAAAATTGTGTTATAACAAACATAATCATTACAACTGTTGAGATTATTGGAATAATTGTGTTATAACAAACATAATCATTACAACTGTTGAGATTATTGGAATAATTGTGTTATAACGAACATGATCATTACAAATTACAACTGTTGAGATAATTGGAATAATTGTGTTATAATGAACATAATCATTACCACTGTTGAAATTATTGGAATAATTGTGTTATAACGAACATAATCATTACAACTGTTGAGATTATTGGAATAATTGTGTTATAACGAACATGATCATTACAAATTACAACTGTTGAGATTATTGGAATAATTGTGTTATAACGAACATAATCATTACAACTGTTGAAATTATTGGAATAATTGTGTTATAACTAACATAATCATTACAACTGTTGAGATTATTGGAATAATTGTGTTATAACAAACATAATCATTACAACTTACAACCGTCGAGATTATTGGAATAATTGTGTTATAACGAACATGATCATTACAAATTACAACTGTTGAGATTATTGGAATAATTGTGTTATAATGAACATAATCATTACAACTGTTGAAATTATTGGAATAATTGTGTTATAACTAACATAATCATTAGAACTGTTGAGATTATTGAAATAATTGTGTTATAACAATCATAATCATTACAACTGTTGAGATTATTGGAATAATTGTGTTATAACAAACATAATTATTACAACTGTTGAGATTTTTGGAATAATTGTGTTATAACGAACATAATCATTACAACTGTTGAGATTATTGGAATAATTGTGTTATAACGAACATGATCATTACAAATTACAACTGTTGAGATAATTGGAATAATTGTGTTATAACGAACATAATCATTACAACTGTTGAAATTATTGGAATAATTGTGTTATAACGAACATAATCATTACAACTGTTGAGATTATTGGAATAATTGTGTTATAAAGAACATAATCATTACAACTGTTGAGATTATTGGAATAATTGTGTTATAACAAACATAATCATTACAACTGTTTAAATTATTGGAATAATTGTGTTATAACGAACATAATCATTACAACTGTTGAGATTATTGGAATAATTATGTTATAACGAACATAATCATTACAACTGTTGAGATTATTGGAATAATTGTGTTATAACGAACATAATCATTACAACTGTTGAGATTATTGGAATAATTATGTTATACCGAACATGATCATTACTACTTAAAACCAAACACATCCTTCAAATAGTATTAAAATATATATGAGACGAACAAAATATCAAGTTTGTGCAAAAAGCTAATAAACTAACGTCATATTCTAGAAGCTTGAAATTAATCTCTAACAGCTTTGGCTAACACCTGGGCTACCTGCTCCATCTGCCATATGATATTGTGTGAGTGTTGGACCCACTCACCGACTAAACCTCCCAAGGCGAGCATGAAGACAACAGGTAACCCAATGTCTCTAATGTTAAGCTGTAAAGCTAATAATACAAAAAATCTTTTTGCTACACCACCCTGACTAAGTTGACAAATGCTTACGGTTGTATGGGGGCAGTTTCCAATCCGTATCTTCTGGATAGAAAATTGGCTTTTTATAAGGTTTCATGTAGTCCTCATCTGGCATCCACACATTGGAGGCATATCTAAAGGAAAAAATTAACAGTTTTTAAAATATAATAACTAATACAGGCACACTACAATTAAATTATATTTATAATATAAGGTTACTAAAATATCAGAAATGCAAATTCAAGTCCCAATTTCTTATGTTGTCAGTGTTGCTAAGGATTTTAACAGTTTCTCAGCTTCTGCCGGGGTCTCAATGGTCACTTTTAAAATTATTATTCACTAAAGTAAATTTAATGATAATTTTTTCTTCAACAATGCTGTTTGACATGACAGGTCTAATGTGTGGTCACACAGACTAGTACATGTTTTCTGCTAGTGTTTTGTTCAAGTAACTGGTTACTGTAGTCCCAGACTAGTACATGTTTTCTGCTTGTGTTTTGTTCAAGTAACTGGTTACTGTAGTCACAGACTAGTACATGTTTTCTGCTTGTGTTTTGTTCAAGTAACTGGTTACTGTAGTCACAGACTAGTACATGTTTTCTGCTTGTCTTTTGTTAAAGTAACTGGTTACTGTAGTCACAGACTAGTACATGTTTTCTGCTTGTCTTTTGTTCAAGTAACTGGTTACTGTAGTCACAGACTAGTACACATTTTGTGCTTGTGTTTTGTTCACGTAACTGGTTACAACTTAAAGACCTCCCTATTATTGTACAAACCGCATTTTTAAAAAAAAAGTTATACCTTAGTGAAGTTGATGTATATTGACCATCAATTTTTAAAGTAAAAACTCTGAAATTTTTATTTTAAAATATTTTCAATGAGATAAGCAACATGTCTGACTCCTTGAATGGGCGGATGTTGAATTTATTATGGCACCAATAATCAGCTTAAACAATTAAAAAACAAGACATTTTGGTTAATTAAAAAGTGTAGGTCACCATTTTGTCAACGAAATTACAATACTGATTTTTCAGGAATTTCTGGTCGGTATCCAAGTGCCTACATTGGGGATTTGGGACAAATTAAACCACACTTTCTCGTGGGAGTTGCTGATCTTCTATCGAGCGCCTCCCCAGTCGGCGGATAGGGGAAAGCCCACCAGATATGGAGGGTACCGGGGAAATAAAATACCCGGGGTGGACCAAAATCAGCCCTACTGCCTTGTAGAAAGTGGAGGGATCCACAAAGGCTAGGGACCCAACCCGAACAAAGGCAGCTACCCATTGAGCTGTGAGGGGCAACCCCCCAAGTGGTTGCGCGCAAGGCCAACAACCCTGCCGTGTAAAAAATCAAAGTTACAAAAACACCGAAAAGAGCAACAAAAGCCATTTCATTCCTGGGAGGAGGGAAATATGACGCCTAATAGTGAAAGCCAAAATCTGGAAGCTGTTAGACCGACAACCATCATCTCTACCAGGAACACCACCACCATTGGAGCGTGGAATGTCCGCACGATGTATGAAGCGGGAAAGGCTGCACAGATAGCAACGGAGATGAAAAACTATAAGCTCACCATTCTAGGAATTAGTGAAGTAAGATGGACTGGACTGGGGCAGAAGAGATTAATCTCGGGAGAGATGGTGATATATTCGGGACACGAAGAAGAGGATGCCCCCCATACCCTGGGTGTTGCCATGATGCTATCAAGGGCAGCACAAGGAGCACTCATTGGATGGGAGGCCCATGGACCTAGAATTCTTTTAGCAACCTTTCGGACAAAGAAGCGTAGCATCAACCTAGATGTCATCCAATGCTATGCACCAACTAACGAAAGCGACGAAAGAGACAAAGAAGAATTCTACAATAGAGTGATAATCATAGTCCAGGGTCGCCCACGGAGGAACATCGTCATCCTCATGGGAGACTTCAATGCAAAGATCGGCAATAACAACACAGGGTATGAAGAGGTTATGGGACAACAAGGGATAGGCGAGATGAACGACAACGGTGAGAGGTTTGCAGACCTATGTGCCACAGCAGACCTAGTAATAGGAGGGAGTATTTTCCAGCACAAGAGAATACATAAAGCTACATGGGTCTCACCGGACATGAGAACGAT
>MUZC01000783.1:44453-70673 GCA_002072015.1 Radix auricularia | reverse complement strand
ACCAATTTCGCATGACAAAAGATGGTCATGATGCTGATGCAGACCCTAATGATTTGTACAAGAGATTAGATGTTCTGCCAATATCTACTGCTGATTGTGAGCGAGGATTCAGCGCGATAAATTTAACTCACATATCTCTTCGGAATTCATTAGATGTTGAAACTATCAATCACTTGCTTTTTATTAAAATTAATGGTCCACCACTTCAACATTTTGATGTCAGGTTGTATGCCACAAAGTGGTTAAAAGACGGAAGGCATTCTGCTAGCGACCTACCTTCTGGCAACCAACAAAAGAAGTAGTTATTGAACAGCGCCATAATTTGTTTAAATAGTTTTGATTTTTAGCAAATAACTGTTTAGAATTGATTAGACCAATTTCAAATATAAAACAACAACGACAGCAACATAAACAACGTCATCAACAACAGCATCATCAATAACATGAACAACAAACGCCATCAGCAATAACTAAATCAACAACAATTTTATCTACAACATCAACTACTGCATCAATTACAACATCATCTTCTGCAGCAACACCAACAACAACACAAGCTACTAAAAACTGTAAATTCAACCATATAAAAAACAACATCAACGACAAAAAAAAAATAACGTCATCAACAACAACATCATCAATAACATTAACAACAAACGCCATCAGTACAACTACATCAAGAACAACTATATCTACAACATCAACTACTGCATCAACAACAACATCAACTACTGCAGCAACATCAACAATAATATCTATTCGCTAAAAAACGTAAACAACACACTTTCCATTTAAAAGTAAATTCTATCCCAGCAACAAAGCTAGTTTTTATAAAAAACTGTAAATTCAACCAAAATATTTGAAAAAATGAAGCAAACAAATAATTTGTTTTCACTTGTAGTGTCATGTCATATTGTAGTAGTAGTAGTAGTAGTAGAAGTGGTAGTAGTAGTGGTAGTAGCAGGATTAGTAGATGGGCTCAATTTGTTGCGGAAACCGGGATATCCCCGGCACTGTGAGGCTCCATCCCCGGCTCTGCTTTAACTTCTACCATCCCCGCCGGGGATGGCATTTATCCCCGGCTCTGTAGAAAAAAATTTCATCCCCGGCGCTGGTTTTTTCCTAAATCGAGCACTGCATGGCAACGAGATGACATGACAATGAAATGACATGACAATGAGATGACATGACAATGAGATGACAATCTAATAAAAGAAAACACTTTGTTTTACCCCGTAAAGAAAAAGATAATTTAATGACGTGTAAGTTATCATCACGTGACAAAAGAAAAAAAAGTTCTACAAAGCATAGCTGTAAAACAGCCACTCAGAAATACGCAACATAAAATATTGCATACAACATACAATATTGCACGCAACATAAAATATTTTATACAACATAAAATATTTTATACATCATAAAATATTACATAAAACATAAAATAATGCATGCAACATAAAATATTGCATACAACATAAAATATTTTATACATCATAAAATATTACATAATATTACATAAAACATAAAATATTGCATACAACATAAAATATTGCATATAACATAAAATATTGCATACAACATAAAATATTGCATATAACATAAAATATTTTATACATCATAAAATATTACATAAAACATAAAATATTGCATACAACATAAAATATTGCATACAACATAAAATATTGCATACAACATAAAATATGTGCATACAACATAAACTATTGCAAAATAATTTAATAAAACTACAATATACAGGCAACAAATGGCACCGGATGTTTCATAAAAGAAAATGGGACTGGAATTTTTTTTAAATTGCTATTTAACACTATCTCAATAGACATTCTTCCGTCATAAATAATAGAGTAGTTGACATCGCAAGTTCAAAGTTCATGATACAAATTGACGGACATCCAAGGCTTACATCACTAAAAGATGTATTATGAATTCTATATTAGATCAGCTGGGGTTGTCCATAAAGAAGAACATAGAGTAAAACATAGAAAAGAATATAGTGAAGAATATCGAGAAGAACATAGAGAGGAACATAGAGAAGAACATAAAGAAGACCATAGAGAAGAACATAGAGTAGAACATAGAGAAGAACATAGAGTAGAACATAGAAAAGAAGATAGTGAAGAATATAGAGAAGAACATAGAGAGGAACATAGAGAAGAAAATAAAGAAGAACATAAAGAAGAACATAGAGAAGAACATAGAGAAGAATATAGAGAAGAACATAGAGAAGAACATAGAGAAGGCAAACCGATCGTGTACAGGGAGAATTAGGGCTTGAACTCCCCCCCTCCTCGCACGTGTGTTGCTGCACTGATGTTGATGATGTAAGTCGTGAGGGGTTCAATGAGCAATCTAAAGACCTCAATTGGATTGTCATGGGCTGGGCTGGGCTGGGCTGAGCGCTTGACAAAAGGTCACAGGTCAAGAGAGAACAAGGTTTCAAATTGTGGCCAAGAATTTGAGAGGGGATGCAGAAGAGATAGGCGCTTCAGCAATGATGTCTTTAGAACAACAAACCACTACATGTGATGCTAGTCGCCAGAAGGCACCGCGTTTCTATTTCTGAAACTGTCCTAAAATAAACGTTTACCGCTAAAGTTACAGATTGACGAGGACTATACTGGCGGCAGGATATCGTAGCCAAATATTTCAAAATCGGGCCTGAATTTTTCTTGTATGGCTAAGATGAGGGCATGTGATACACCCCTGTAAGCATCCACAAGATATCTCTGCCTCTGACTCGAGGCTTCCTCCCGGCTCATGCCTTGACTCCGCACAGTGTGTAAAACGTAGTTCATGAACGTCTCGTTGGTGTACGCCGACAAAAATTCGGGAAATCCCAAGGACGACCGGATGTGGCCGTTGTTTTGAAAGACGCGCCACATCCGGCGAGTGAGATCTTTCTCGGTGAAACACTGGTTCAGCTTGTGGAAGTCGTACGACCAGAAGTAGTTGGAGATGATGGATCTCAGTTCTATCTCGGTGTAATTCTGAAAGCTGAAGTTCTCCAGCAATTTGCCCATCTTCCCCTTGTTCAAGATGAACTGTGCGTCCCGAGAGAAGGTTTCAACCTTGCCGATGTATTTAGGACGGAAGGCGCAAGGATTGCACACCACCGAAACGGGAAGCATGTGTCCGTCGAATGACGTCATCGCAAAGGCCAGGAAATCCGGGAAGGAGAAATTCAAGAGGCAGGTCGTTGGGGACATCTCTTTGCGGTACCAGAAGTCGGGTAAATAGTATTTGTCCAAATAAACACTCCACAGCCGTGTGTACGGATTTCTAGCGAAGAAGAATTTGGTCGTGTGTGCCCGGACCTCGTTTTGAACCACATTCCAATCAACGTCCCCAGCAGGTCTTAGCGGGCCGTTGTGTACTTGCGCGCGGTCGATGTCGAAAGGTGAGTGGATATTCATACGGGACATGTCTACGGGACGGGTCAGAAAGCTAAATATGCGTCCCCAGAACGTGCAGCCAGCCTTGGGGACATGGCAGTACATGAGATTCTTGTTAAAGTCCGAGAAGACCGAGTGCGCGTGAAGGGAGGGCCCCAGGTTGTAGGCCCAGTGTGACGCACAGGCTTGTGACATCAAGAATATTCTCCTCTTCATCTCACCCAGCGTCGTGTTGCTGAAGCCGCCAAGTCTGGTGTTCTGTGGAATAGACAAAGTTGTGGCTTGGAAATTAATATTTTCACCCAAGCATAAATCAACTACGTTTTATAGAAGAAAATATAGAAGTATAATTAATGATGAGAAATTCCCCGTATGTGAAGCAGATCTCTATATTTCATCTTTTATTATTTTTTTTATTTTAAGGAGAAAAAAACAGAAAAAAAGACAACATTAAGATAATTTTAGTAATTTAAAAAATATATATATATCTTGCTGTTTTCTGGTTTTATTTTAATATCAGGTGAAAAAAAAGATCTTTAGACTTAGACTTAGGTTGAGACAAATTCTCGAATGGATTGACAATACTTTAAATATTCGTGGTAACAAAAAAAATGTACATTAAGTGGGAGGCAATAATCTCCCGAATAGAAGGAGCGTCTGTAACAGATGAGATAAGATAAGAAGTTTTTTTTAAAATCTCAAATAAAAATCTGTTATAAAGTAATATAAATAACTACTGCATATTGATACAATATCGTGTACAGAAGTTTTTTAAAAAAGTTAATAATGCTATGGCCAATAACAAGTCTTATTTTCGCTCTACATCGAAATTCCCTCTTTTTCCGCAAGCCAAAACAAAGAAACACATGAACAAATTATGAATTTGATAATTGATTCAATCATGTATTTATTTATAAATATGTATTTTAAAAATAATTTTGGCCCATTTGTCAACCATTTCATCACCTAAAACTAAAGACAACAGGCGGCCATGTTATGTTGGACTTGGACACATTTACTAAACTTCACTTACATTGCTGCTGTCATCTGATCTTCTGTGATCTGAAATATAAGATGTATTAACAAGATGATTTTTTTAAAACAAACAATTAAAGAAAAAAAAAAAAAAAGAAAGTGTAGGAAAACTAAGAGACTCTGACAACACAAGTATTAAGACAATTGGGTGAAGTGACTTCGAGCAGGTGCTCCTCATGACAACACAAGTAGTAAGACAATTGGGTGAAGTGACTTCAAGCAGGTGCCCTTCATGACAACAGAAGATGTACTAGAAACAGCGAGTGTTTTACATGCCCAGTATCATTGGCTATTCACTGGCAGGTACCGTATATTGTCGGGACTTTAGGGCGGTTAGGTGGAGAATGTTTGGTCCTTTGAGGTGCCGCGGGTCTGGCTGGCGAGTCCAGGGGGGGCAGAGGTGTGAAATGTGACGTTCGGATGTTACCTCGATGGAATTGGGAAGCAGGTAGAATGGGAAAAAGATGAAAGGAGCCGACAATGAGACGGGTCGAAGCAGCGTCGAGGAAAAAAAATGGGGGGGGGGGAGTTAGTAACCATGGCGGGTTACGTCAAACCAACCCATCCCGTCTTATCTAGGGGATGTACAGGATGATTTTCTTACAGTGGGAGTTGGGGGGCGGGGTGGAGTCTGACAGGTATTAGAGGGACGCACAGACTCACACGGAGAGAGACAAATAGATGGAGATAGGAATAGGGACTGAGTTAGGAACACACTTTGTGACAAGAGTTAGTTAGAATTAAGATAGCTACAGAAGTTCAGGAATTATCCATAATTTAATTGTGCATTCTGTCTTGGAGTTTAAGTGTTTGAATATTGGAGTAAAAGAGTGAGAGTATATAGAGAAATTAAACACGAGAACACCAAGGTTCTTTACAATATACTTAAGTAATACTAATACCAATTTAAAAATAAATAAATAATAATAGTTAGAACATTAATAACAATTTGATGAGTTATACAGCGCACAACCCCACCAAGCAACTGGGCTCACGGTACTTTACCTTAAAATAATAACATACTGATTTATTAATTTAATTGGTTATAAAACATTGATATCTTGAATAGAACATATTGTGTTGCATTCAAGTTGACCTTTCGAATTCAGTGGAATAGAGCTATGGGGGCTGTCCATATATGATGTCACGCGATTTTGGTCACTTTTCGACCCCCCGGATTTTTTCGTCACGCGTCGTCACAAAAACTTAGACACCCCCCCTCCAATGTGACTTAAGAAAGCTTTGCAATCCCCCCCCCCCGCCCGCCTCAATAAAATACATATTTTCTATTTAAAAAAGAGCATGTTTCAAATAACTTTTTAGTATGCATTTAGTGTAAGGTTGCATTCTAATATCGTAACACTCGTGAAGCATTGTAAAACATCATAAAATAAATTGTAAGAAATCAAACATTTAAATGGAAATTTTATTCTAATTTGCGAGTTTTTGATGCGACGTCACATTTCTCAAACACACCACCTCGCCAGACTTTGTCACAAATATGTGGAGGCCCCCCCCCCCCCAAAACCTAGGTGCGTGATGTCACTTTTGGACCTCCCATATTGATGACGTAATTTAACATGATATAGCGACTAAAATACTATTGCCTCCTACACCTAATTTTTAGCTTTGAAAAACCGAATTTATATAAGGTTGTTAAACTGCACATGTTTATTTTTTTTCTAAGTTAAAGTATATATTTCATCATCGTCATCAGTCCCGAAACAGAGCTGATTCTGTAACAGACTTCGTCTTCTTCGTTCTCAATATTGAATAATGAGTTTAGCGTGCCACGAGTTTTGCGCCAATTGGCCCGTGGTCTCCGACTTAAGCCTGCTGTATTTTCTTGATTTGCTTCCATGGCTTTTGTTCAGCCAAGACCATCTGCAAGGCAGCAGTTGTTTTTTGACAAGTGATGCAGCGTTCACATGCCACGGCTAAGGGTTCCACGCATTGCCCCGCCGTTTTTCACCAATTTTGGGGCTGGGTGGAACTCGGGGACGCCCTAGGCCCTTGGCTTCCAATGGATTCGAACTCGTGACCACCGCGGCTCTTTATTTATTTAAATAATAACAATATTTGCTGTTTAATAATATTATATTGTGTATTTTACGATATTTTGCACTAAACTTACTAAGACCTGTTAAGGCAGCCATTTTTATTATTATTGTTTTGAACTAACCGTAACTTCTCACATACAATAAAAGCACAAATAAACCTCCCAAATAACTTGAATTACATAAATTATACATCCAAAGCTAAATTTAATTGAACTTAATACAAAAATAAACGCACTTTAAACAAATTATACTTAAACTTATAGTATACAAATAATAGAAGTATCTTAACTCTAAATCTAAGACTAAGAACTTATAGTATAACAATAATAGAAATATCTTAAGTCTAAATCTAAAACTAAGTCTAGTTGAGACTACTTGTCCTAATCCTTAAACTTAAACTAGTAAACTAGCCTTACTGAAAATGAGAATCTTAATCTTAGTAATAACCACAATACTTTTAAGGGCATTAACTTCAACCAAAACACATCCTAAAAATCATAGTAACATATCGATAGTTATAAACCACCACAACACTAAGGGGCCGTCCATAAATGACGTCACGCACCTAGGGGGGAGGGGGGTCTCACTTTTGTGACGATGCGTGACGTGGGGGAGGGAGGGGGTTGAAGAAATGTGACGTCACGTCGAAAGGGTAACTTTAAATAAAACTTCCACAGAAATATTTGGTCAATTAAAATTTATTTAATGACTTTTTAAAAAAAAAAATCACTGCTTCTCAAAGTGCCTGTCAATAGGCCATCAGACGCCGGTTGGCGTAAGTTATCAAGAAATACAAATTAAATATAATTATAATTCTAAAGTTTGAGAACTCACAAGAGAACATTAAAAAATTGTTACCCTAAGTCGTTTGATGTTGACATCAAAGCGTTTGTGGTTCACTGGCGGCAGGAGTCTGCGAGCTTTTGTTTTTGTCGGTTATCTCCCCTCAACCATTCCCCTCGTTCCCTCCGAAACTCCAACTAGTGAGTTTTACAAACAGGACAAGTGTCTAAAAAATAAAAGATCTGTAAATATTTTAAGTCAAAACGACACGGAATATCCATTGAGGTTGGGTGAGGCGAGGGGAATCTATTCGATACAATTATAAACGTTTTAAGTTTGATATAATTTTTCGATTGGTTTTTGGTCAAACGCATCTGGCCATTCTAATTATAATGATAAATGTGTCCATTTAAAATTAGTCAAAAGTATTCATTAACTTTATTGAATGCATCAAAGTCTCGACATCGCAATTCGAGAGGAGCACAAAATTACTTTCTTCTGACCTCAGTTTCTAAGGGATTACTTTTAAATATGACAGAAATGATACTTGATACAGTCAAGTCATGTTGATTAAGATTATTGTCACTTGAGTCAATATAAATGAAAGTAGGTTGGAGTTAGGTAGTCTTCGTATAGTACGTACATAAGAAATCTACATAGATGACAAATTTAACAAATGCATTTTCTGGACGGAACCGGTTCAATAGTGGGCATATGTTCCAAGCGTACACGTACACATGACGTATTTGAACATATCTAGTGGAGTGTAGTGAATATTATATGTCCCAAATGAGTCTGCATTACCCCCAAAGATTCCCTTTTGACCCCAGATGAGGTAATTTACCCCTGTTCGTCGACATCTTTCTTACGGGATGCCCTCTCAGTCAATTGAGGGATTTTAAAAAAAAATACATTTTAAAAATATTATTTTTAAATAACTTTTTTTTAATAAAAAAGAAGTTAACAGTAATGATTTATAGTCAATGTTTAATTTGTATGCATTAAAATAAAATATAATGTAGGGATGTTAATACATTTCGTTTTTTGAAGGCCGCTTAATATTAAAAAAATAAAAGTTTATGTTAACATTACTGTTAACCCAAAAGTATCGGATTCTCGCAAATTTTGTATGCCCACAATGATTCTGCATTACCCCCAAGAGTTCCCTTTTGACCCCAAATGATATAATTTATCGCTGTTTACTGACCTCTAGGTTAGACATTACGATAGCGGTAGCCATGTATTTTTCATTAGTTTATAAATTCAACAAGAGAATGCAACAATTTAAACACTCCTCGTCCATTGGTGACATTATATTTACAACTGTTGTGTGACGTACGTGAAATCCTGAAGAAAAAAAGAATTGAAAAAAAAAACCCCAAACAAAGAAACTTGTGAGCTTCGGGGTAAAACGTTATGATACTATTGGATATTTTAATAATGTAAGTATTTTTTCAGTCCTCAACTTTCAGGAATAACTGTATTTTGCGACGCACAAGATGACACCATACATTCCTGCACAAATGTGAGGTTCATACAGATTGGGCCATTTTCCTCTTCCAGCGCATACCTAATAATTTTTAGAAAACATGAGATGTGATATCAATGTTCTAATTTTAGACCAAATGACTTTGATGTACCTATACTTAGCAGGAAAACTGTCATTAGAATATCGAAATCAATTTGAAGAATTGTCTTGTATCTATACATTGTAGGTAATCAACAATGCAATGATCCTTCTAATATCAATAGTCACATTCGCGAGCCTAATCGCGAAGGTTAATCACATCAAGTGTTTCTGACATTACCGCTGTATTGTTCGTTAGCTGTCTTGCTCTGCCTTGGCAACTAAACATTTTTTTAAAAATGTAATATATAAAACAAGCCGAATTCATACTTAATCTTATAGGGCTTTAAGCTGTGTAGAGGATCATTTTACTATCAAATCAGTTCAAAGAAAATCATGTCAAAACGGGAAAAGAATGCAATGGTACCTGGTGAAATGGAAAAATTCTTGCCGGTCGTCTGATACGAAGATGTTTGAGAATCACTGGCTTACAATTTATTTAATGTCTTTCACATAGCGTCACGCGTGTTACAATATTACAATGTAGACCTACACAAAATAAATACTTAAATGACAAAAAAGTGATTAGAAACATACTTATTTTCAAATAGAAAATAAAGTGTGTGTGTGTNATTTGGAGGGGGGGGGTCTACGATTTTGTGACGACGCGTGACGTAGGGGGGGAGGAGGTGAAAAATCGGCCAAAATAGCGTGACTTCATTTATGGACGGCCCCTAAGCACACAGACTCAGAACCTGACTACACCTCTACCTTAAGTACAATAAAAGAAATTACACTAAAACATGGAAACATAAAATATGTAGACACAGGCAAGAGCACCTAATTTTAATATTGCTTCTCTCCGGCGATATAGAACGTAACCCAGGCCCAGTATCATTTAAATGCCAACTTTGTACAAAAACATGCACAAGTAAACAAGGAGCAATTCAGTGTGACACCAGGACCTGCAATGAATGGTACCACGCAGTTTGCCTGCATGTTAATACACCCAAGTACATATAAATGGGTCTAAGAAATAAATATACATCTTGGCACTGTACACATTGTGGATTTCCCCAAATCAATTCAGACCTGTTTAATCATAGGGACCTGATCACCACAAACTTTTACAGTGTTTTGACTAATTCTAATATAAAAAACACCCTAGATAAAATCAGACCTGCCACACAAATCCATGAAAATAAAAAATCTAATAATACTGACAATCAAAACACTCTTAGAACTCTAATAATTAAAATTCAAAGCATAAAAATAAAATTCCAGATTTAGAACTTCTAATAAAAACAGAAGAACCAGACATAATTGCTGGTTCCGAAACTTGGTTGAACCCCAACATATTTAGTTAGCTCTGAAATCTTTAGCAGCAATTACAATATATTTAGAAAAGATAGAACAGACAGTCATGGTGGCGTCCTACTTGCAATCAAATCAACTCTCATAGCCGAAGAAATTAACACGCAACCAAACTCCAATATAGAATCTGTTTTCTGCAAAATAGTTACACCAAACTCATCACCCTTTATTGTAGGCAGTCTATATAGGCCACCAAATACAAACATAGAATACATGAGGAATCTCTGCAGTCAACTAATTTACATTAAAGACAATCATAAAAATGCTGTAATTTAGACTATGGGGGACTTAAATCTTCCAGATATAAATTGGAAAAAATACACAATTGATAGCCACCAAAATAATAAAGAAATTAATTAACATTTTTTAAACACAATAAACAACATAAACCTAGAACAGATAGTAAAAAAAGCAACTAGGAAAAACAAAATACTATATTTATTCCTAACAAACAGACTTTATTCCTAACAAACAGACCAGGACTAGTAGTTGACTGCACAATAATTCCTGGGCTGTCTGACCATGATATTGTTAGGGTAACCAACACAATAAAAACTAAAATAAATAAGATGCCTGGTAGAACAATATATCTTTGGAATAAATGCAACTTAATAAAATTACACCAATCAGCTTCTAATTTCCAAAAAAATTTCCTAAGTAAATTCAGCATAGTTAGCACTGTAGAAGAAATATGGAAGGAAATAACGACAAATATACAGACCATAATGGATCAGAATGTTCCAACAAAAATAACTTCAAATAGAATTAATAAATGCTGGTTCAATTTCAAATTAAAAAAGTATTGCAAACTAAAGGAGAATTTATTTAAGAAATTTAAGGCTACCAATTTAGAAAGGATACACACAAAAATACTTTAAAATTAAACACCTGACACAAAACTTAGCCGCAACCTCCAAAATAATTATATAAACAATGTGATAACTAAAGATAACAATAAAAACTTATGGTCCTTTATCAAATCTAAAAAAATGGAGCCTTCAGGTACAGCCACACTAAAAGGATCAAATAATAAAACCTATACTGATAATGAAAATAAAGCTAATATCCTTAACAAATATTTTGCATCATCATTTTCTGCCTCAGGCGACAAGGAAATTTCAATAAATTTAAATAAATTGGAAGAAATAGGTAACATAACTGTAGATGAGATAGGTATACATTCACTCCTAAAAAACTTAAAAATAAACAAAGCTACTGGCCCAGATGAATTACCTGCCAGGTTAATAAAAGAATTAAGCAATGAACTGTCCCCAATCCTTGTAGTTCTTTTTCAAGCCTCTCTAAACCAGGGTAAAGTGCCCCAGGATTGGAAATGAGCCAATGTAACGCCACTCTTTAAGAAAGGTGATAAGTCCGACTCTGGTAATTACAGACCTGTATCACTTACTAGTATCACATGTAAATTACTGGAACACATAATATATAGCAGAATNAAATAGATACAATATTACTAGACTTCTCAAAAGAATTCGACAAAGTTCACCACCTTAGTTTACTCAAAAAACTTAAATACTTTGGAATCTCAGGTCCCTTACATCACTGGATCCAAGATTTCCTATTGGGTAGGGAGCAACTGTAATAATTAATGGTTCTAAATCTACACCAATAAAGGTTAACTCAGGAGTTTTACAAGGAACTGTCCTAGGTCCCTTACTATTTTTAATTTATATAAATGACTTACCCAACAATATCTCAACAGGAACTAAAGTTAGGTTATTTGCTGATGATTTTATAATCTATAGAACAATCAAGTCAGAACAAGATAGCAAAATATTTTACAAAAAAGACTTAGATGAATTAATAAAATGGGAAGCTAACTGGAGTATGTCCTTCCACCCAGAAAAATGTCAACTGCTAAGAGTAACATATTTCATTCATGGAAAAGAACTAACCCAAACTAAAGATGCGAAATACTTAGGAGTCATAATAAATGAGAAACTATCTTGGATTCCCAATGTCAATGAAGTTATTAAAAAATGAAACAAAACCTTAGGCTTTATAAAAAGAAACTTTCACAAATGTAACAAAGATATAAAACTAAAATGCTACCTCACCCTGGTGAGACCTATACTAGAATATGCATCTTCTGTATGGGATCCATCCACCAAAGAAAATATTTATAAGTTAGAACAAATCCAAAAAAAGAGCTGCCAGATTCATTACTGGAGAATATTCAAAACTGACAAGAGTAACACCGTTAGTTAAATCATTAAACCTTGAAACACTAGAGGATAGAAGAACCAATAGTAAAGTAGTAATTATACATAAGGCAATTAATTCTAATTTAGAAATACAACACAAAGATAACCAAATACAACCCTCAAATTGGCATAAAGTTAAAAACACCTTCCTTATTCCATATGCAAGAACAAACACATACAAGTTTTCTTTCTTTCCGTCTGGTATTCGGGCGTGGAATGGGTTGCCTGAAGAAACCAGGAAAGCCTCCACTTTATCATCTTCTAAAACTCTAGTAAGAATACAGGACTAAACACAAACCATAGAAATACGTAGGACGCAATAATCTTCTGTACAGAAGGAGCGTCTGTAACATATAAGATACGATAAGAAAAGACATATTCATTGGTCTTTTGTTCTAAATAGGAGATATGGAGAATTGTGCTCATGCATTTGTTTTCAAATGCCTGCAGCTTGCTTTCAGTGGTTGCCCATAGTGTCCAGGTCTAACACACATAAAGGACAATGGTTTTGATAAGAGCTCCGTAAAGCCTGAGATTTGTTGGCAGGCTAATGGTTTTGATAAGAGCTCCGTAAAGCCTGAGATTTGTTGGCAGGCTAATGGTTTTGCACGAAAATACAGTAAAAACAGAGTTTATATTTAGTATTTTAAAAAAATCTAGATTATGGCTATTTTAAAAATAAAACAAAACTACATCTACGTTGAAAATCCTAGCGCTGGTAGCACTGGGTATCTATTGTTTGACAAAATCATCGAAAAGTTGCATGTGACATTGTAAATGTTGCGTTCGCAGGTTGGGCCCGTTTACCAAAATGTTAAAACATCAATACATCGGTGAATATAACAGCGTTTTTTTTTCTTTCTAGCTTTTTAGATTCGTTCACAGCTGCGGCACTAAAATTGACTATTCGCAAGGCTAGCCATCGTAAAAGGCTTCCCGGCTATATGCAGGGTCACTGAAATAACTTCAAGTTGACACTTAAAAAATATGATGCCATTGTCGGTGATGCGGACGGGTATAATGTTATCGTGACACTGAAGGTGGTGTCATGTTGTGTGTCAGCTAAAAAAGACAACAAAGGCCTATGGAAATCAATGCGGAAAAGACCAAGGTAATGGCAAACAGTAAATTCACTAATGAAATTCGGATAAACAAGCAAAAACTCGAAGAGGTCCCTACCTTTAAATATCTAGGGGCTATAATATCCGATGAAGTCTCAAAGCCAGAAATTTTTGCTAGAACGCCCCAAACAAGTGCTGCAATACGCAAACTTAAACACATCTGGCAAAGCAATGAACCTCCCCTGAAGGTTATGTGGTCTGTGAGATGTTATGATGGTACTGAAGGTGATGTGGATATTGATGATGATGGTACTGAAGGTGATGTGGATAGTGATGATGACGTTATGATGGTACTGAAGGAGATGTGGATAGTGATGCTGATGTCTATCTTGCACTGAAGGTTATGTGGTCTGTCAGATGTTATGATGGTATTGAAAGTGACGTGTTCTGTGAGATGTTATAATAGTATTGAAAGTGATGTGTTCTGTGAGATGTTATGATATTATTGAAAGTGATGTGGTCTGTGAGATGTTATGATAATATTGATGAAAGTGATGTGTTCTGTGAGATGTTATGATATTATTGAAAGTGATGTGGTCTGTGAGATGTTATGATAATATTGAAAGTGATGTGGTCTGTGAGATGTTATGATAGTATTGAAAGTGATGTGGTCTGTGAGATGTTATGATAATATTGAAAGTGATGTGATCTGTGAGATGTTATGATGGTATTGAAAGGGATGTGGACTGTGAGATGTTATGATGGTATTGAAAGGGATGTGGTCTGTGAGATGTTATAATGACACAGAAGGTGACGTGGTCTGTGATATAATATTATCGTACTGAAGGTGATGTAGTCTGTGAGATGTATTGACGACACTTACCTCTGACGGATGGGTCCATCATAATTTTTATTACAACCAGGGCAACGATTCCAAACGCCAGTCCTGCAGTCAATCGCAATGGTTTCAACAGCCGCATCGTCCCTAGTGTTGACAGCTTTCTGGAGCGGAGTTGGTCGGTTTTCATTTGTTTGGTCTAAACAATTGATCTCGTTTCATCTGTTCGTCTAAAGTGTTGGTCTGTCTTCATTGGTTGGTGTCATTTCTATACAGTTTTGACACCATTCCGTTGTTTAAATATAAATAATATGGCTGTATTTAAGCTTGTAATGTAGTTTGTCGTTTCAGACCTTTTTTCTTTCTTTCTTCAAAGTCTTTTTTTTTGTATTTTAATTAGGGCTGCGGAAATCAAAGATTAATTAATCGATTAATTGTTAACATATTTCATCGCTTCAAATTAATTTAATCGATTAAATTTCGAATAAAATTTTAAAAAATATTTCTAATATTTTTGTTCTCCTATTTATTAATAATTAGCAGACGCGTCTTGCGTTGCAACGTTGTATAGCTCACATAAACAGAAATCAACGATATGGGACACGGGGACGCTTCCGTGCAAGATGATAGTGTTACGTATAGTGTTTGGGTTATTGCAATGACCACAAGGACAGGCTATACTTCAAAGTAACTCAAACACCATCAGAACGTTCATAAGCTTAGTATCATCAAAATACAAAGTCCTGCTACACACAGCAACAGCTAATCTCTAACTTTCTGTCAACTGCCCACCGTCCCTACGTCACGTCACGTGCACTGTTCTACGTCATCGTGTTCAATACAATGCAAATAGCGCCAAAGACAAGTATAAACTTTTATATATCGGAAAAACCCCATTACCGCAGATGAGGTTATTTACCCCTGTTCGCCGACCTCTTTTTTATGGGATTCCCGTGAATCAATTGAGGAATTGATTTTAAAAAATTACATTTTAAAAATATTTAAAAAAAAAAAAAAAAGAGGTTAGACGTGATGATTAATAGTAAATGTATAATTTGTATGCATTAAAACAAACAATAATCTCGGGATTTTAACACAGTTCGTTTTTTGAACGCCGGTTAAAGGTTCTTTACAAAATGAACCGGTTGAACCGGATACCTAAAAAATAAATAAAAAATTATAAAAGTTTATGTTAACATTATTGTTAACCCAAAATGAGCGGATTCTAGCAAATTTTATATGCCCACAATGATTCAGCATTACCCCCAAAAACTCCCTTTTTACCCCAAATAAGATAATTCATCGCTGTTAACCGACCCCTTGGTTAAACAGTCCGATAGCGGTAGCCACGTATTTTTTCATCAGTTCGTAAGTTCCTCAAGAGAATGCAACAATTTAAAAACGCCTTGTCCATTGGTGACATTATTGTTTACAACTGTTGTGTGACTTACGTAAATCCTGAAAAAGAAAATTCAAAAAAAAAAAAAAAAGAAACTCGTCAGCTTTGGAGTAAAAATAATAATGTCATAGCTTCTTTCAGTCTTCAACTTGCAGGAACTAATGTATTTTGCGACGCACAAGATGACACTCTACTTTCCTGCACAAAAGTGGGTTCGGACAGTACAGATCATATTTCTTTTTAAGAGGATTTTTAGAAAATTTGAGATGTGATATCGATGTGGTAATTTTAGATCAAATCCCTATGATGGGCATACACTTAGCAGGAAGACTGTCACTATAAGATCGAAATGAATTTGAGGAATTGTCATGTATCTATATATTCTAGGTTTGTCAAGAATTGCAATGATACTTGTAACATCAATAGTCACATTCGCGAAGTTAGACGCGAAGGTTATTCACATCAAATGATTTTTTACATTACCGTTGCATTGTTCGTTAGCTGTTTTCTATGTCTTGGCAACTAAAATTTTTAAAAAGTTTTAATTAACAAGCCGAATTCATACTTAATATTGTAGGGCTTTAGGCTTAGGCCATGCGGGGGCTCATTTTGCTATCACGTCAGTACAGCGAAAATCCCGTCAAAATGGGACAAGAATGTACTAGTACCTAGTGAAATAAAAAAAAATTCGTGACGGTCGTCTATTACGAAAAAGTTTGAGAAGCATTGGCTTACAACTTATTTCATGTCGTTTGACATAGCTTCACGCGTGTTACGATATTAAAATGTAGACCCACACTAAATAAATACTTAAATGACAAAAAAGATATTTGAAACATACTTATTTTCATTAGAAAATACGTTTTTTTTTCCTGTTTTTTTTCGGCGATGACAAAGTTTTGTCAAGTATCGTATTATTAGAGAGGGGGTCTAACTTTTTGTGAGGACGCGTGACGAAAATGGGGGGGGGGGGGGGATAAAAATCGGCCAAAATCGCGTGACGTCATTTATGTATGGATCCTTATGCGCTTAGTACACTGCAGTATTTTTAATATTTACTCTCAAGTATTTATATACCTAGTTTGGTCAATGCGTTATAAAACATAATCGATATTAATAGATTAATGGATTATTTTATTTTGCAATTAATCGAACTATTTTTCTTTAATCAGCACCAACCCTACTTTGAATGTTTATTCTGAAAGTTTTTTGTTCAAGCAAGGAATATTTACCTCACGGGTTTAACCGTACAAAAAAAAAATTCAGTTCATTTATTCAAGATTATTGAGATATTTAGGCTCGATGTTACCCTGAATAAAATAAGTATCATCGATTGGAACTTTGTTTAGAGCTGTCTTAATGCAAGGTGTTAAAATGACGTCTTTAAAATGGCGTTAATGAAAATATAAATTATGATATATTGTCTAATGCACAGCTACCTTTTTTTTTTAATGAGCATGGCTTGGCTGACATATTTGGTAAATGAAAGTTTGTGTCATGAGGAAAAAAACAGTTAACTTCAATTTTATTAAAGAAACGGAAGCTTTTCTTGTTATTTCTAACATAAAAAATTAATAACTCCTTATTCTAACTTTCTAATTCAAACTTTATTAGCCTTTTTACATATTTTTTGGAAGGGGGCGGCAAATTCGGGCTCTACCCCGGGCGGCATATACCCACGATACGCCGCTGCAGTTTACCTCTTTAATGAGCCGGATGTAAAAAAATATAAACCCTATCCAAATAAACAAACTATTCAATAAAATAAATGTTTTGGAAAAGTAGACAATCTATTGTTTAATGAGCCTTTTAGCTCTAAACATCGTCTCTTCTCAAAGATAATTAGATTATTAATAAAAAATAATAATTTAAAATTATCAAAATAGATAAAATAATAAAATGAAAAATTTATAAAAATTTAAAGATAACTACGCAAAATATTCAATTTTTACTTTGCCTGATTTCTAGCAATGAAATAAAATAAGTTTAATTCGGAAATGAAATAAACAAGCGCCTTTAAAAAATATAAATGACAGAAGTGAAAGAATCGAGACAAAGAAACACATAGATTTATATTCGAAACATTGAAGAAATAAAACTCCATAAACAATATCACAAACAAGCAAAACCCTAGGCTTTATAAAAAGATTTTTTTTTACAAATGTAACAAAGATATAAAACTAAAATGCTATCTCACCCTGGTGAGACCTATACTAGAACATGCATCTTCTGTATGCAGTGGCGGCGTTAGGTAAGCGCGGGGCCTGGTGCAAGCAATGACCCCGCGGGGCCAGAGTACTAGTAAAGATCGCTAAGCACCAGTATGCTATGGTATTTAAAAATATGAAATATCTTGATTATTGTGTAATTTTAAAACCGCGTGTCACCTTTTTATTAAATTATTACAAGTTCATTATTTTCTCTGGTCTATAAACAACGGTTTATTCTTATCGAAAAATGACGTGCCGGTGACGACGTGATTTAAAATGCAATTTATTGGCAGACAATTCACAATCGTTTCCAGCATACGTTCTACCATCCACTCTTTGGTTCTACATGTATAGGCTATTAACCAGGACGAGACATGTTCAGGACCGAAACGCCCGGCCTACCTAAGCCTAAGCGCGGGGCCTACCTAAGCGCGGGACCTGGGGAAGTCGCCCCAGTTGCCACCCTCAAACGCCGCTCCTGTCTGTATAGGACCTATCCAACAATGAAAATATTGATAAGTTACAACAAATCCAAAAAAGAGCTTCCAGATTCATTACTGGAGCATATTCAAAACTGACAACTAACCATTAGTTAAATCATTAAACCTTGAAACACTAGAGGATAGAAGAACCAAGAGTAAATTAGTAATTATACATAATTCAGTTAATTCTAATTTAATAATACAACACAAAGATAACTTAATACAACCCTCAGATAGACATAAAGATAAAAACACCTTTCTTATTCCATATGCAAGAACAAACACATACAAGTTTTCTTTCTTTCCGTCTGGCGTGGAATGGGTTGCCTGAAGAAACCAGGAAAGCCACCACTCTATCATCATTTTAGACTCTAATAAAAAAAAACAAATTACACAAACTATTTGTGTAAGGAAACAATAAATTAAAGCTTTATTATCAACTAATACAAATAATGGTAGACGTTTCGGCTCATGCCTTCATCAGTACAAAAAATTTACTTACATATATCTTAAAATTAAAACATATTAAAGTCTATGTGATAAAATGAAAAGTCGCAACGTGATTTATGCTATTATTTGCAAGAGATGTAATAAAATTTATGTGGGTGAGACAGGTCGTCGTCTTGGAGATCGGTTTAGAGAACACCTGTACAATATAAATAAACAGGCTCAGTGTCCTGTGTCTAAACATTTTAACAGTGTTGACCACGATGGCATTTTGGATATTGTAGTTACTTGTATTCTATATGCAACCAATACCCATGATAGAGTCCACATGGAAAATGGACTCATAAAACGATTTGGTACGTTGGCTCCATATGGAATTAACCAAATCCACAATTTTACCTGACTGCAAAATCGTTTTCCCGTCGTGGTTTTCACTGTTACTTTAGATACTTCAACTTCCTCCTTTTTCTTATATTCTATGTCCGTGTTTATTTTTTTCTTCTTTTCTTTTTATTTTATCACATAGACTTTAATATGTTTTAATTTTAAGATAGACCTATATGTTAGTAAATGTTTTTGTACTGATGAAGGCATGAGCCGATACGTCTACCATTATTAGTATAAGTTGATAATAAAGCTTTAATTTATTGTTTCCTTACACAAATAGACTCTAATAAGAATACAAGACTAAACACAAACCATATAAATACGTAGGACGCAATAATCTTCTGTACAGAAGAAGCGTCCAGAACATATAAGATAAGAGTTGCCGGCACTTACCCCGCACCAGACCTGCAACAGACCTGCACAAACCGAGCAGCGATCCTTTGAAATAAGACAAGAATATAGACACTTTTTAAAAAAATACACCCAGCTCTCCGCTGATCCACGAATAAATTGTAGTGATTGGCCTCGCTCCCTTCAATCCCAGCTCGGACGTGCAATCAATGAGGCGCAGGACGTGTTAATCCTGTTTCACGCGTACAGATGCTGGCAGATGGCCAACTTATGGACGGTCAATGCAATCTTTCGACTGCGTGGCATTGTGTTACAAAAAGATTAGAGATCGTTTGTTTTTGGCTGAGTCTCACAAATAAGGACTGAACCCAAAAAGTAATGGGACTAACATTATCAATGTAAGAAAAAAAATTACACGTGTTAAATAAAAAAATAAAATAAAAATAAAAACAAACAAACAAACTAACAAAACAAATATCAACCTAAACCTGTATGAGTTAATTTTATTATACACTAATTACTTTAATTATGCACTTAAATTGATGTAATTCTTCACTTATCAATTTAGTTATACACTTATTTATATATTTATACACCTATTAATTTAGCTATAAACCCATGATAAGAGAAGAGAAAGAAGTGAATATCTCATCGTTTTCTCAATACTCTTACAAAATTCAACTTTGATTAATTAAATATTACTATCTAATTTATACAATAATGTCCCACATGTCAACTATTGCTTATAATTAAAGATCCCAATAGTTTCACTATTGAACTATCCAGACTTTATTGTGCCAAACTCTCCTAATTTTTTTTACTAAGTATACGCTAATGCCAAAAATGTAGAGGCTGCAGTATTACATTTTTAAATCCGAAAGTCGTCACCTAATTTTATTTTTAAAAAGATATAGTCTAAATAAAACAGCATTTTATGGAATAGCAGTGAAAATAAATATTTTGTTGTTGAATAAATTTCACCTTTTTATTTTTAATTATGCAAGTTCTCCTACTCTCTGTTATACTCGAACAATAAGAACGCTATAGAAGTATTGAATCGTGTCACAGCTTGCGCATAAACTTTGATTCGTGGATCAAATTTTTGCGGTGAATTCAATACTTTCTATCAATTCATACGTCGGTATATTTGTTTAAACTGGCAAGAATTCAACCTTGGACATCAATTTTTAAAAACTATAAACTGAAAATTACAAGAAACAAAAATTGAATTTTATTATTATTTTGTTTAAACGGCGACTGTAATGTTTATTATATGGATTAAACGCAGTTTAAGTTTTCACTTACTTTCTCTCTCATGACTGAACTAACAATTAAGTAAATACAGATGCTCAAAATTTCTTTTGGGACTGTGTGTGTGTGTGTGTGTGTGTGTGTGTGTGTGTGTGTGTGTTTTAGTGCGTGTAGCTGCGTGTGTGTGAAAGGGGGGGGGAGGTTCTAGTTTAGTTGATTTAAAATATGCTTACTGAATCATTTTTTTCCCAAAAATAAGTTTATGTTTAGATGTTTACGGATAACATGCACACTTGATAGATGCACCATAGTGTACATGCACACTTGATAGATGCACCATAGTCTACATGCACACTTGATAGATGCACCATAGTCTACATGCCCACCTGATAGGTGCGCCATAGTTCATATGCGCACTTTAATTCATCTAGGAACTGATTTTTAAATATATAACAGTTAGAACTACAGTTAAGTGTGGTACAACATGGGCTGTTTGGGGAAACATTTTTGAAAAATTAACGATTAATTAATTGTTAATTTTGATTAAAGCCAAAAATAAAACTAAGGTGTCATATCATCGTCGTCCTTAAGTCTCGCGAGACGGTGGTGCATCAGAGTTGGGTTGGGTTGTATGTCTCGCGAGACGATGGTGTATCACAGTTGGGTTGGGTTGCATGTTTCGCGAGACGATGGTGTATCACAATCGGGTTGGGTTGGGTTGTATGTCTCGCGAGACGATGGTGTATCCCAGTTGGGTTGGGTTGTATGTCTTGCTAGACGTTGGTGCATCACATTCGGGTTGGGTTTGATTTCCTCGTCTATCTGTACAGTCCTATACTAGTATTTATCACAGTTTTTGCACACTAGTCCTCTGCCTCCCAATGATTTGTCCCTTTCTCCTAGCTCTTTGGTGTCATAAGTAACATTTATTAAAAGCTGGTAAAACTTGCCACACTTTGCTGCTTATATCAGTTTTAGGGCCCCTAAAACTTATCACTCTGTGATGCCTATATCATTATTTAGGGCCACTAAAACTTCACTAACTGCTGCCTCTATTATTTGGCTCTCAGATATATGTACCATTATTTTTAAAGAAACAAACAAACTTTTATTCAGACTTCTTTGATATACCTGTTAAATGAATATAAAAAACAGCACTAAAAGTTTATTAAATAGAATTCACAGACATAAATTATTGTACATTGAGTGTTGAAATTACACAAAATTTTCACATTTACAGGAATTTTTAGTTTGAAACATAATGTATGACTCTCACAAAATTACTTTCGAAATTTCAAGTGTTTATGGCTCTCTCAGACCAAAAGTTCCCCGTTCCACGAGGTAGAGTGTACTTTAGGCTTTATCTGACCAAACATTTCCCGATCCCTGAAGTAGAATGTACTTTCGTAAAAGTTTCACGACCCCTGAGGTAGAATGTACTTTGGGAAAAGTTTCACGACCCCTGAGGTAGAGTGTACTTTGGGAAAAGTTTCACGACCCCTGAGGTACAATGTACTTTGGGAAAAGTTTCACGACCCCTGAGGTAGAATGTACTTTGGGAAAAGTTTCACGACCCCTGAGGTAGAATGTACTTTGGGAAAAGTTTCACGACCCATGAGGTAGAATGTACTTTGGGAAAAGTTTCCCGACACCTGAGGTAGAATGCACTTTGGGAAAAGTTTCACGACCCCTGAGGTAGAATGTACTTTGGGAAAAGTTTCACGACCCCTGAGGTAGAATGTACTTTGGGAAAAGTTTCACGACCCCTGAAGTAGATTGTACTTTGGGAAAAGTTTCACGACCCCTGAGGTAGAATGTACTTTGGGAAAATTTTCACGACCCCTGAGGTAGAATGTACTTAAGCAACATGTTTGTACCAATCCGTGACTTAACGAACTTTTTGTTCACACGTTTTACTTAGACGTTAATCCCGTACTTTTGTTTGGGAGGCCTACATGACAGTGTGTGTGTGGGTGGGGGGGGAGGTGTTCGGGGAGGAATCTACATGTTGTTAAGGCCCCAACAAAAGAAAGGGTATGCACTTTCTCGTCAACAACTCAGTGTTGGTTGGATGCATGTGGGGGGGGGGGGAGAAAGACAACTTTTACTTGAAGGATTGTCGTATTGTTGTTTTAACACAGAGTAGCTGCCCATGATACCATTACCTCAGATCAAGGTTTATTATGTCCATGGTTGTGATGCTAAGGGGCCGTCTATAAATGACGTCACGAGATTTTGGCCGATTTTAAACCCCCTACCCTTCCTCCTCATCACAGTCACAAAAACTTAGACACCCCCCCTCCTCCAATATGAAGTCATAAGCTTTGACACCGAATTCCCTAAAAAGTCGTCTTTTCTAATTGAAAATTAGTATGTTGCAAATTACTTTTTTTGGTCATTTAAGTATGTATTTAGTATAACTCTGCCTTCCAATATCGAAACAAGCTTGAGGCCATTTAAATCATCATTAATTAAATTGTAAGCAAATATTTAAGTTGGAAATTTTATTTAATGTAGATCGTTCTTTATGTGACGTCACAGTATTTAACACCCCAATCGTCACGCATCGTCACAAATGCGTGACCCCCTACCCCTCACGTCATTTATGTTCATGCTAGTCCATCATGCGCGTCTCTCTCTGAAGTTCATAAACTAAATCACATTTAACTTACAAAATGAAAAGTTTTTAACAAATGTTTCTTCGTTGTCACAGACCGTCAATGATTTCGGGAGACTTTCCCATCGCAGGTGATTCGAAAGAGCGCTCAACAAGTGATTTCTACCCTTGTACATTCACACCAAGTGATTTCTACCCTTGTGCATTCACGCCACGTGATTTCTTCCCGTGTACATTCACACCAACTTATTTCTTCCCGTGTACATTCACACCAACTTATTTCTTCCCGTGTCCATTGACACCAAATTATTTCTTCCCGTGTCCATTCACACCAAGTGATTTCTTCCCGTGTACATCCACACCAAGTGATTTCTTCCCGTGTCCATTCACACCCACACCAACTTATTTCTTTCCGTGTCCATTGACACCAAGAGCATTCAGATGACACAGAAATTAAATTTAAAAACAATTGTTTTTTAAAATTAATATTTATATTATAAGATATAGATATAATAATACAAAAAGATGATAGAATGAGATCTTTTGTTTACCTTTCAATTTATTTGATTCTAATACAAGATTGGCTAAACGGCTGCTCGATAGCCTTATGCGGCTCTTCCGTACTCAAATTCGTTTCGCAAACAATTTATGAAAAATATGTTACAAAAATAACTGGAAGTTTTCCAAGCCAGATTTCATGACCTATTTTGCTTCAATGCGGCCCTCAACAATCTATATATATAATATATATAATCTATATATACAATTAACTACATTATCCGACTATACCGGACAAGACGTAGCAAGCTCTCTGACCTCTGACCCCACCAACCAATAAGATTGCAAGAAAAGGTAGTAAACATTCAAAATTTCGTTGAATTAAAGTCAATTACCATGTTCTTTCAGAACAACAAAATAACATGTAATGCATGGTGTAATGGTTATAACATTCGCCTAACAAGCGGAGGTCGCAGATTCAATCCCAAGCTAAGGTATTTCTTTGAAATTTTTTTTAACAAATGTTTTTGTTTGTGCCCGTTCATTTCCAACTTTCTTTTCAAACATTGGGCCATCTATATATTAGGTACGCAAAAAAAGTCTAATTTTTTTCGTCCCCCCTCCCCCTGTTGCACTCCGTATATTTCCAGGACCCCCCCCTTTCAATGTGTACTCACAAATCCGCTACCCCACCCCCTCAAAAAAAAAAACGGTTGAAAAATTACTTTTAAGCCAGAGTCAAAATATATTGGATTTATGGTTTTACACTTTGGGACAGCCCATAAATGACGTCACACGCCCTAGGGGGGTGGGGGTCAAGCATTTTTGACGATGTGTAAAGAGGGTGAGGGGGTGTTTAAGAAATATTACGTCACATCAAAATGCGCAACTTTAAATAAAAGTTCCCCTAAAATATTTGATTGCTTCAATTAATTTAATGACGTCTTCGATGGCTTCACAAGTGTTAACGATATTCGAGGGCAGCCTTACTACTAAATACATATTTAAATGGTATAAAGTAATTGGCAACATCTTAATTTTCAATAAGAAAACAAGGGTTTTTAGTAGGGTGGGGCTGTCGAGATGGGATGACCTCTACGAGGTTCGACAGACGAGTAGGGTCGTGGAGTACAACACGACCTGAAACTGACAAACAGCCGAAGGCCGTTGTTAGGAGTTAGGTGCTAGTCATAAATATGATTACAGTCGCTGTACGGATCTTAGGCAAAGCATTTAGATGCAATGCCGATGATGAAAACCAATGTACCCGCTCAAGGGTCGGGTTACTCCGAAGCGACCGTTTCGTCCCATCAATTAACTAGCAACGCTGTTGAGCGGAGCCGGTTTAGGGCCAGGAGCGCCAGTGTGGAATAGCAAAAGGTACCGTTAGGAATCGCTTTTGGTCGCCAGCTCTGAGGAAACCTTCCGGTGGGGGTTAAACCCCAGGTAGGTCAGTGATGATCCCACGCTTTGCGGCGATCTAAACCATTGAGACTGGTAAGCTATGCCATGGTGGCGCAAGAGTGATACTATGTTGATAGCGAGTCACAGTAGGAAATTCCACACCTCCCTCGGGAGGCATACTTTAGGGGGAGGCGTTTTCGACCTAGTGTCCTTGACGCCCAGGCGGCCGCCTGTAGCAGCGACCGCTCCGGGGGGGGGGGGCTTTTCAGTCTTTACGTCCCTTAGGGGGCCAAAGGGCTGAGAGGGTTTTCCAGGAAGCCCCATGAAGAGCGCAGGCTCGGGACTGCTGATTTCTTCCACATGTAGGATTTTCAGTAGGGTGTGGGTGTCAAATTATAGGCAAAAATCGCTGACGTTATTTATGGACGGCCCCTTTAAATTTTTTTGTAACATCATGTTTTTCATGTTGAATTTATTGAAGAAACACAATAGAACACACAAATTTGTAATGTCTTCAACACTGCATGAAGGGGCCATCCATACATGACGTCACGCACCTGGGGGTGGGGGTGGAGATGGGTCAAGCGTTTGTGACCATGTAAGAAAGGGGGAGAGGTGGTGTTTAAGAAATCAAAATCACATCAAAATGTGCTACTTTAAATAAAAGTTCCACTTGATTCCTTACAATTTATTTAGATTCATTTTCAATGGCTTCACACGTGTTACGATATTAGAGTGCAGACTTACGCTAAACACTTATTTCAATGACAAAAGTGTAATTTTAAACGTGGTTACTTTCAATAAGCTTATTGGGGGGGGGGGGG
>MUZC01000783.1:26607-44442 GCA_002072015.1 Radix auricularia | reverse complement strand
GGGGATTGGGGGGGTTCAATCAAAGCTTTGTTTTGTCATAATGGAGAACGGGGTTTAAGTTTTCTGACGACGGTGAAGGGTCGGGCGTAAAATCGTCGAAATCGCGTGACGTCATTCATGGTCGGCAAAAAAAGTTATAAAATATAACAATATTAGCAGAGTAATCGCCATACCGTTATGTTTAAATAACGGCTGAGACAACGATAGGCGAAAGAAAAACTTATATTTATTTAAAGAAATGAAGATATTAATCAGACGGATATATTTTAGCAATATGTGAACGTTTGGTCTGAATCAAATATTAATTACTTTTAAATAATTAAAACTTCAGAATTTCCTTTGCATTAAATTATAAAACATTATTGCATATCAGCGTTGACTCAGTCGGTCACGGATGCCGTTTGCAGTCTAAGCGGTTTACGTTACTAGGTTTAGTATTATGACAGTTAAATTTATGTGCTTACATTGTTCGAAGAACCCATCCCCCCCTGCTTGCGTACGTGATATATGGATGGCCCCATGACTTCGCAACACGGCTGTTCGTTCATTCGCGTTGTTTTGATTTCTACGTGATGTACTTTTTGTCTGTTCTCCCCGCAACTCTGCGGTGTATGCTACGCCGCGGGCATCTAGTTTTATATATTTCAAAATGGCTCTCAGTTACTTCAGGTCTGACCATTCCTGGTCTAAAACATCAAACGTCGGAAAGTTTATGGGGCACGATCAGTTGGGATGTATATTCAAATGTTTTATATTCTCTTACTTCCCTTGACAACCTTAACAACGACAACAACAAACAAACAAAAAATAAAGTTTTTAAAAAAATAATTTAAAAAAATTTTGATTTCCTTGAAAAGTTATTTTAACCATTTCCCAAACCTTAATTTCAAGAAAATATACTTATGTATAAACCGTTCTATTTTGAAGTTAGGTCTATTCCAGTTACTGCAGCAAATATCTTTATTATTTTAAAAACAATTTCATATTGCAAATTTTTATGGTTATATTGGAGTTAAATGGTGATTACATTGAAACGACCAGTAGACGTTAAATCATAGATTGTTTGCTTTCGTACTCGTTATATAGACCTGCTAAAACTTAACACACTGTACTGCCTACATTATTATTTAGGGCTGCTAAGACTTGGCACACTGTGCTGCCTATATTATTATTTAGGGCCGCTAAGACTTACCACACTGTACTGTCTATATCATTATTTAGGGCTGCTAAGACTTGCCACACTGTGCTGTCTATATCATTATTTAGGGCCACTAAAACTTGCCACACTGTGCTGTCTATATCATTATTTAGGGCTGCTAAGACTTGCCACAATTTGTCAGCTCATAATGTTAATTTACTTTATACTGTTATTAAATGTATTTATAAGAAACCATGCAAAAGCAACTTTAACGGTCATATTTTTTTAATAGTAATTTTCTTTTATTTCTTTATCACACTGTAACAGTGACTTGTAGTGCAAATGAATTATTGAAACTACTAAATTAGTTGATGTTTTAAAAAGCTAGATCGGGCTCAAATAGTGGCGTCACAATGTGGCAATTCTTAGCATCCCTAAATAATGGTGAGTTTCTGGTGGGTTTCTGGTGGGATTCTGATGGGTTTCTGGTGGGTGTGTGGTGGGATTCTGGTGGGTGTCTGGTGGGTTTGTGGTTGGTCTCTGGTGGGTATCTGGTGGGTTTCTTATTGTGATGTATTGTGGGTAGGTGTTGCTCAAATTAGGAAATCTGTAGCAAAAAAGAAATCTTCTAAGGGCCCCTAAGCCACTCTACATTGTTTCAATGCTAACAAGCGTTTTATCAATGTAAGAGCCAAATCTCAACACTAAACCCCATCATCTTATCAATGTAAGAGCCAAATCTCAACACTAACCCCATCATCTTATCAATGAGGAAAAAAATAGTTTGACGATGATTTATTTCGGGACTTGGTCTCGTTTGTTTGTTTGTTTTTTGTTTTTTTTTTTGCCCAGAACTTGTGTCGCGGTAGTAAATCCATTGATCGATTGCTTTCTTTTCAATGTATTAACTTTTGTTTTCTTTAAATCTCTTGTGTTAGAAAATAAATTATTTTTTATTTCCATGATCCCTCGATCCTCCCCCCCCCCCACATCCCCCAGATCTGCCCTATTGTGATAGGTGATTGTGAGGGAGATCATTCGAGAACCTCTCCTCTCCCGACCGTGCCCTGCTGTTACGAGAACCGCCTCTGGCCGGGTTACAATGACCCTTAAGACTTCTGAGTGATGGGAGCTGACATTGTTATAGAGTGAAGGGAGCTGCCATTGTTATAGAATGAAGGGAGCTGCCATTGTTATAGAGCGAAGGGAGCTGCCATTGTTATAGAGTGAAGGGAGCTGCCATTGTTAAAGAGTGAAGGAAGCTGCCATTGTTATAGAGTGAAGGGAGCTGCCATTGTTATAGAGCGAAGGGAGCTGCCATTGTTATAGAGCGAAGGGAGCTGCCATTATTATAGAGTGAAGGGAGCTGCCATTGTTATAGAGTGAAGGGAGCTGCCAGTGTTATAGAGTGAAGGGAGCTGCCATTGTTATAGAGTGAAGGGAGCTGCCATTGTTAAAGTAAACTCTAGCACAAAACGGAGTTTTCTGTGTAAAGACAAATTCATAGAAACCTTGTTCGGAAACAGCGAAGTCAACATTCTCTATCAGCGCTTTAGAAAAGAATGAGAACAGCTGTACGTGCAGTCTAGTGATGAATGTATTACAACAGCACTGGAATGTTGAATGGTTTGTAGGTATTGACTACCGCTAAGTATAAGTCGGATAAAGTTATATTGACTACCTCTAAGTAGAAGTCGGATAAAGTTATATTGACTGCCGCTAAGTATAAGTCGGATAAAGTTATATTGACTACCGCTAAGTATAAGTCGGATAAAGTTATTTTGACTAACACCAATTAGAAGTCGGTTAAAGTTATTTTGACTAACACCAAGTAGAAGTCGGATAAAGTTATATTGACTACCGCTGAGTAGAAGTCGGATAAAGTTATATTGACTACCGCCAAGTAGAAGTCGGATAAAGTTATATTGACTACCACCAAGTAGAAGTCGGATCAGTGGCGTCGCTAGGGGGTGCGGAGGGGGCGGGCCGCCCCAGGTGAAACCATCAGGGGGGTGACACCAGACCATAAAATTATATATATTCCCGTTATTTGAGACTGGAAAACACGGAGGAGTTCTATGGATTAAATCATGAGGGGGTGACACCATGAGCTACCGCCCCGGGTGACACCAACCCTAGTGACGCCTCTGAGTCGGATAAAGTTATATTGACTGCCACTGTCGGTTAAAGTTATCAGAAACTTAATTTAAAGATCACGGGTCGATGGGCTAGAGGCTTACAAATCATGTGGGGACCAGTGACGTCAGAGCCTTTTAATCTGAAGGGAGACCATACAAGTCAAAGGGAAGTAATCCGATTGTAAAGTTATAAACCAATCAGTGTTTAGAGTTTGTTCTTTATTTGACTTAAAATAAATCTTGAAATAATAAAATTGTGCTTTATTTTAAACATGACAAAATGATTCGTGTTTTATACCAGAAACCTTTGCGGAAGTGTGCTAAAAAAATTCTCAGTTTCACGGCCATTGGATAAATTAAATAATGTTTAAATGGATTGCATATGTTTACAAAAATATATATTTAGACACTAAGGTATATCTACGTTTAAGATATTTAGGACACAAAATGAGTGTTATTAAGATAGACACTGTCAGTGTACTTAACAACTTATCAATTTATCAGGGCGGTGGGTTGAATAAAATAATAATTTTAAAGCTTATGTCACCAAAAATGCCTTAAAAAAATAAAAGACCCTTGCAAACCCAAATTGTGAACATTGTAAATTTCAAAATCCTCGAAATATTGATAAAAATGGATAAAGTCTGTGTGTCAGTATTTATCAAGATCGTAAAAATCAAATGGTAAAAAAAAAAAAGAAAAGATTTGGGCCATATGGCCAGAAAGAATGGATATTTTCAATTCATTTCCACATTTATTATTATTATTATAAGTGGTTAACCATTGATGTATGAAGCTTGGTCTAGTTCCAAGTATTTATGGAACAAGTTTGGTCTAGTTCCAACCATTGATGTATCAAGTTTGGTCTACATCCAACAATTGATGTATCAAGTTTGGTCTAGTTCCAACCATTTAAGTTATAAATTTGGCTTAGTTCCAACCATTTATGTAAAAAGTTTGGTTTAGTTCCAACCACTTTTGTAACTAGTTTGGTCTAGTTCAAACCATTGATGTAACAATTTTGGTCTAGTTCAAACCATTGATGTATCAAGTTTGGTCTACATCCAACAATTGATGTATCAAGTTTGGTCTAGTTCCAACAATTGATGTATCAAGTTTGGTCTAGTTCCAACAATTGATGTAACAAGTTTGGTCTAGTTCCAGCAATTGATGTAACAAGTTTGGTCTAGTTCAAACCATTGATGTATCAAGTTTGGTCTACATCCAACAATTGATGTAACAAGTTTGGTCTAGTTCCAACAATTGATGTAACAAGTTTGGTCTAGTTCCAACAATTGATGTAACAAGTTTGGTCTAGTTCCAACAATTTATGTAACAAGTTTGGTCTAGTTCCAACAATTTATGTAACAAGTTTGGTCAAGTTCCAACAATTTATGTAACAAGTTTGGTCAAGTTCCAACAATTTATGTAACAAGTTTGGTCAAGTTCCAACCATTAACCCAGTAGCCGATGTTTTATACTGTTTCTATAGCATATTTACTGAGAAAAAACAACATTATGGGCCCCAGAACCCCTTTTTTGTTGCTACTCTTTAGGTCCTAATATCTTATCCAGGGTTTATTCAACAACTTCCCATAATTTCATAAAGATGCTTTGAATTAAATAATATATATACTACTAATTTTATACTTAAACTGATATGAAGGGCCCCGGGCCCAATGGCTACTTATATTTGAATGCACGATAAAAGTAATTGGTTTGTAAACTTAATTTGCACTAGATTGATGTTCTCAAAATACCATTAGCTCTAGTTGTATTTGATAAAAGACCTTAAGCTCTCTGAAAAGAATAAAGTATTTAAAGAATAAAATATATTTAACTATTTATAGAATAAAACCATAAAAAACCTAACAAGAATTTTCTTATGCCCGATAGCTGCCCAAATGACACAGATATGACAATAGGTGTGATTAAAGAACACGTGTTATATTACAGATCATGTGTTATAATAGAAAGCATGTGTAATATTAGAGATTACGTGTTGTTTTAGAGATCACGTGTTATATTAAAAATAACGTGTTATATTAGAGATCACGTGTTATATTAGAGATCACGTGTTACATTAGAGACCAAGTGTTATTTTAGAGATCACGTGTTACATTAGAGATTATTTATTATGTTAGAGATCACGTGTTATATTAGAGATCACATATTATATTAGAGACATTGTGTTATTTCAGCATAAATGATCGCTTAGTTAACTCGGTCAATCCCTAAACATCAATATTTAGGTCAACTGGTTTGCTAGACCAGATGTTGCGTACCAACAGCCCGCCCCCAAATAACCTTTGTGACCGCCATATAAGTTGACAATAAGTTATTACAGTTTTACTTTATCGACTGTCTCGGGCGCTTTCAGAGTTCTGGTGTCATATTTCAGAATTCAGCTGTCATGTCGTAGAAGTTCTAATCGTGTTTACATAGGAATTTAAACTTGGCAACGATTCTGAGTCGCAGTGTTCCTCATGTCCCAGTACGCCATCATTGTGAAGTAGTTGAGAAATTAACCAAACATTTCATTCTATATGTGTCAATTTTTAAAAAGTGCAGTGGTGTAGCTAGAACTTTTTGCCACCCAGGGTGGTCTCCAATTTGCCGCCCTTTTAGGGGCCGTCCAAAAATGACGTCACGGACCTAAAAAAAGTGTGTGTGGGGGGGTGGGGTCACACATTTGACGTCACTTCAAAACGCTCAACTTTAAATAATCGTGCTACTTAGATATATGATTACCGACACTTTATTTAATGTTGTTTCACATATCTTCACGGGNAAAAAAAAAAAAAAAAAAAAAAAAAAAAGAAAACATGTATTCACGATATTAGCGTACAGCCTTAAAATGCGGCCTGACTTTTTATTGGAGGTTTGGTGCAATTTAGTGATGCCATATCGAAGAAGGGGTACTAGCCCAAAATCGCGTGATGTCATATCGAAGAAGGGGTCCTAGCCCAAAATCGCGTGATGCCATTTTGAAGAAGGGGTCATAGCCCAAAATCGCGTGATTTCATATTGAAGAAGGGGTCCTAGCCCAAAATCGCGTGATGTCATATCGAAGAAGGGGTCCTAGCCCAAAATCGCGTGATTTCATATTGAAGAAGGGGTCCTAGCCCAAAATCGCGTGATTTCATATTGAAGAAGGGGTCCTAGCCCAAAATCGCGTGATGTCATATTGAAGAAGGGGTCCTAGCCCAAAATACCGTGATGTCATATTGAAGAAGGGGTCCTAGCCCAAAATCGCGTGATGTCATTTATGGACGGCTCATTAAGTCAATCATATCATGGTTAATTGAAATTAATTAACATGAATAAATATTTGTTATTGAAACGAAGTAAAAGTTTAGTACATTGTTACCATTGTATGTCCTATTTTTGTAAGTAGTAATAAAAGAGGCAGCATTTGATGACATACCTATAAATATACATTTAAATATATATTAACAAAAATAGGAGATATTTTTTTTAAAGGCCCCAAGAAGTTATGGAGGTTGAAGGTCCCACCCGCCCCATCCACCCCAAATGAGACTCAACTAAACCAAACACATATTCTGATGGCCTGAGACTAATCTCTTACAGCCTTGGCTAATACCTGATTCAACAGCTGAGCAGTGCCATGCAACATTGTTTTCACGTGGGACTCTTTTGCCTCCCGTATCTCCCCGGCTATATCTAGCGTGTGACACGACGTCAGCTGGTGTGAGACCGTCTCAGAGGCTGGCTTGATGGCAGTTCGAGTCCCTGTTGTGGTCTAGCCTGTATGAGTTGGTTGGGCAATGATCGGTGCGCATTTCAATAGCTTAACTCTGATGTTTACTGTTTAGACCCCACCGCTGGTCTTATCGGTTCTGCTCGGTATTAGCACACACACAAAAAACAAAAACAAAAAAACACACCAAAAAAAACAACAACAAAAAAAAAAAAAAACCTGACTGTCGTATTTCCAGCCCAATCCTGGTACAACTTGTTCCTAAAGTGGTCCATTAGCCACCTTTGCACCTAGGTTTGTAACTGTGGTGTCCGGTTGGGGCTGGGCCACTCCTGCTTTTGCCAAATGAGACAAACTATATTCCAAATTTACACCTAAAAAACCATTACCAATTAATAAGCTTATAAATTGTTTACATTAATATGTAAGCATATTTATACATTTACTTACTTAACATTCATAGTAGAAAAATCGTGTTTTATGCTATCAAAATTTAAATTATTTGTAATATCTTTTTTATGGACAATATTCCAAGTTTTTATAGTCTTAAATCCTCCATTGTGGATCGGAGATAAATTTTTATCAACTTCAGATGGAGCAGCTACTTTAACAACTAGATACAGCAATAGAAATTGTTGAAAATATTCTTAGCAAAATTATAATGTTGAATCCAGAATTTTCCAATCTATACTGTTGAATATATTATAATAGATAGGGGGTGGGGTGGGGCTTCCCCCCCCCCCCGTTTTTCTATCATAATGTCTCTTTTTGTAGTGCAGGTAAAGTCAGGGCTGGTCTTATTCTACTGCAACTTGTGCGGCCACAGTGGGAAACGCGCTTTCATCTTAATTTTTCAATTATTATTCTTATTAATAACTGATCCCTACCCCAACTGGGCTCCGTACAAACCTTTTAGCATATTAAGCTGCACATGGCCCCGCAACAGCTAAGACCGGCCCCGTGTACAGCCACAAAAACATTGATCCTTTCTCTTTCAATTTTAAACTGTTTTTTTTAAAATCAATAAACTTTAATAAAAAAATTATTTAAGGTTCAAATTCTTCATTTAGTAGGCTACATGGTATTATACACGAATATTTTCTTGCAAGGACACGCAAGTCATCAACGCGTTTTTGTTTTTTTTTTTTTTTTAAAAATAATTCCACCCAAGGTTAAAACCATTTGTTGTTGTACTACTACTTGCTCTAAAGATAGAACCACGTCTTCTGAATTTCCCCACTCATATTTTTCTAATTCCAACTGAGAGTTCAATTAATATATCCAACTCTCTGTAACATCTCTCTGTTCCATGAAATGGGTTTGCGATAATGTTTTCATAAAAAAGACGGGTTCCCATAAATCGAGTTTATATACAAATTATTACAAAAGAAAAAGATTGCATTGAAGTGAGCAAAACTCAAGCATCTGATCTCATTTTACTAATTACTACTTCAGATGTTAATTTTGCCAAGGCGCTGGGAATTATAAATTACTTGCGCACCCTTTCGCGCGTTGTACCGATTGCCGAAGAAAGGCAATTCAAGGAGACACGTTAAGATAACAGATACATTGTATGTCTTCTGTATAAATGTATTGGTAAAAATGAACGTATGCAGTGGCTTAACTAGCGTGGTGTGGTGGGGGCGGGCCGTCCCAGATGACACCATCCCAGGGGGTGACACCAAAATGTAAAATTCGATATGTTCCCGTAATTTTGCACGAGAAGACTCAGGGGAGTACTATGGTGAAAGTCGTGAGGGGGTGACACCGTGAGCTACCTCCCCAGGTGACAACAACCCTAGTGACGCCTCTGAATGTATGTCTGCTTGTCCTGTAAAAGTCTTAACACTCCTTTCATCATTGGGAAAATGTTTGGGTACGGGAAATAAAACGGATCAAAGTCTTAGTCTGTGCAATATGTTAAGTTCAAAATAACTGTTACTTTCAATCTGGATAATAATGGCTATAGATCTATTTGTTATTATACACCACGTTTGGCCAGGATCCATCAATTTTCCTATTAGCTTACACTCAAAGTCGTTTTGTATATAATTTACATAAGCAAACAATGACATACATTAAGCCCCCCCCCCCCGGACACAATCTTGCAAGATTTGAATTTTGAAATATCTGTATATTTCATTCTGGATCATAATAAATAAAAATTTTTGGGTTTAAATATGTGTAAAGATAATGTAAAATCATAATGGCAATAAATTAATAAAGTCTTAAACGATTGCGAAAAACAGATTTTGGGCCCCCGGCCCCGAAGGAATGAAAATTAGGAGTTCAATGCAATATAATACTTTAATATGAGCTATCAACTTTCTATGTAACAAGGTTGGACTAGATCCATTCATTTTCAAAGTATCTAACGCTTAAACGATTTTTATATAGCTCATAAAAGAAAAACAAAGACATTTTTGGCCCCCTGTCCCCAAATTACCATCCCGGAACAGTATTAAAACAATCTCCTAAATTTTCATTGCAATCGGATGAATGGTTTATTCAGCTATAAAAGACGTGCATAAATACATTGACATACTTTCATTTTTGTATATATCAAAATAGATGTCTGGACATTGTTTGTGCTATTGTGGTGTGTACCATCGAAGAACTTTGAATATGTGCATGTTTTTTTGCCGAAACGCTTTTCTATAAAATAGACCGATTTTCATTAATTACAAATTACTTTAATCAGATGTTTAATGAGTAGTCTAACCGTATTTTATTTTTTTTAAAACCACAAATTATGTGTGGGACTTAAAAGTAATAAAAAGAAAGTAAAACGAAAACAGTAATATAAATTACTACTTGAAAGTTAAACACAATATTTGAACCACCATGCGCATGTCTAAATTTCACGCAAAAAGTGTCGTGGCGCGATATTAATATCACATATAATTCAGACCAGCGGGTTTTTTTTATTTTCGAAGTGATTATTCGGAGATTTCTCCCATGATTCATAGCGTTTGACGTCACTTCTGGCCAGATTGATATAAGATTTGTAAATATTTTCAATTTACACATGAGCTTCTTTGGTCTATTGGTTAGTGCGTTTCATCTTGACTTTGTATTTTTAGTGGTCCGAAGTTCGCGTTTTGATTACCACACGTTATTTATTTATTTTTAAAATAACTTTCCAATTTCTTTTTCAATTACTTTCAGTGATCTTTAATTTGCAATTAAGAGGTTTTTTTTTTTTTATATTTATTAGCAATATGCTAAAGTAGTTTTTGTTATGCCAGTTATGCACTTTAGACTTAGACTTTAGAGTTGGAAACCACGCGATGCTTAAGCCTTTAGCTTAGGCTTAGACTTAGACTTTAAATTAGACTTAGGGGCCGTCCATAAATGACGTCACGCACCTAGGGGGGAGCGGGGTCTCACTTTTGTGACGATGCGTGACGTGGTGGAGGGAGGGGGGTTGAAGAAATGTGGCGTCACATCGAAAGGGTAACTTTAAATAAAACTTCCACTGAAATATTTGGTCACTTATAATTTATTTAATGACTTTTAAAAAAAATTCAGTGCTTTTCAAAGTGCCGGTCGATGGGCCATCAGACGCCGGTTGGCGTAAGTTATGAAGACAAGAAAATTAAATATAATTATAGTTCTTAAGTTTGAAAACCCACAAGAGAACATACGAAATTGTTACCCTACGTCATTTGATGTTGCCATCAAAGCGTTTGTGATATAACCTCAGCGTTGTTTCGTTCACTCACGGGCACTCACGGCAGTAGTCTGCTAACTTTTTTTGTCGGTTACCCCCCCACCCCCCGAAACTGCAACTGGAGAGTTTTACAAACAGGACAAGTGTCTAAAAACGATCTGAATAGAATTATATGTAGATAGGCTATTTTAAGTCAAAACGACACGGAATATCCATTTGGGGGTGGGTGGGGGAGGGGAATCTATTTGATACAATAATAAACGTTTTAAGTTTGATATAATTTTTCGATTGGTTTTGGTCAAACGCCTCTGGCCATTCTAAATATAATGATAAATGTGTCGAATTTAAAATTCGTCAAAAGTATTCATTAACTTTATTGAATGCATCAAATTCTCCACATCGCAATTCGAGAGGAGCACAAAACAACTTTCTTCTGAACTCTGGTATGTAACCAGATTCCCTCACTGCTATCCTTGAATGCGTATCGAAGAAGTACAGAGAAGAATATTGCGAAGAGTGTTGGTGCGAGTACACAACCTTGTTTAACTCCGCTGCTGACAGGGAAGGCCTCTGACTTAGCTCCATCGAACTGTACTGTGCCAAGCATATTTTCATGGAACTGTCTGATGATGGCAAGTAGGTGAGGGGGACATCCAATTTTTGCCAGTATTTGGAATAGCCCGTTGCGACTGACTAAGTCGAAGGCTTTTGTAAGGTCCACAAATGCAATGTATAGTGGCATCTGCTGCTCTCTGCATTTTTCCTGGAGCTGTCGTATGGAGAACACCATGTCTATGGTAGACCGACCGGACCGGAAACCACACTGAGATTCTGGATAGACGCGGGATGCTAGGCTTTGTAAACGTTTTAGTATAACGCGGGCAAAGGTCTTTCCTACAATACTAAGGAGTGAAATGCCGCGATAATTATTGCAATCACTCCTATCACCTTTGTTTTTATATAGTGTCACTATATTTGCATCCTTTAGGTCTTGGGGGATGTAGCCCAGTTCCCAGCAGAGGGACAGAATCTCGTGCAATGGTTGAAGTAAAGCTGTCTTGCCACTCTTTAGAACCTCTGTGGTATTCCATCATTCCCAGGCGCTTTTCCACAAGCTAGACTGTCAATTGCTTTGCTCAGCTCTTCCTGTGTGGGCACGACATCAAGTTCTTCCATGAGTCGCATATCTGGGATGTCATCTAGAGCGGTGCTGGAGACTGTGGTAACTGTTGAATACAATTCCAGATAATGCTCAACCCACCGTTTTAGCTGTGCTGCCTGGTCTTGAATAATTTCTCCATTTTTGGACTTTAGGGGAGCAGCTTTTGACGTCAAGGGGCCCGTTGCCTTTTTGATGTTTTCGTACATGACTTTTGCATTGCCCATGTCTGCAGCTGATTGTATACTGGAACAGAGCTTAAGCCAGTAGGTATTGACACATTTACGTGCAACCTTTTGGGCAAGAGACTTAGCTGTTTTTAAAGCATGCAAATTGTCAGGTGTAGGCTTTTGACCCCAGATGAGGTAATTTACACCTGTTCGCCGACCTCTTTCGCGCGTCAGTCAATTGAGGTATTTTTTTTTTAAAAATACATTTAAAAAAATTATTTTAAAATATTTTTTCTTATAAACAAAGAAGTTAACAGTAATGATTTATAGTCAATGTTTAATCTGTATGCATTAAAATAAAATATAATCTAAGAATGTTAACACATTTCGTTTTTTGAAGGCCGGTTATACGGTTTGAAAAAAACGGGCCGGTTCAATATGATACATAGATATTAAAATTATAAAAGGTTAAGTTAACATTACTGTTAACCCAAAAGTAGCGGATTCTAGCAAATTTTCGATGCCCACAATGATTCAGCATTACCCTAAAGAGTTCTCTTTTTACCCCAAATGAGTTTATTTGTCGCTGTTTACCGACCACTTGATTAAACAGACATATAGCGGTAGCCATGTATTTTTCTTTAGTTTATAAATTCCACAAGAGAATGCAACAATTTAAAAACGCCTTGTCCATTGGTGACATTATTGTTTACAACTGTTGTGTGACTTACGTGAAATCCTGAAGAAAAAAGAACTAAAATAAAAGCAAACAAACTTGTGAGCTTGGGAGTAAAAAGTTATGATAATATTGGATATTTTAATAGTGTCATAGTATTTTTTCAGTCTTGACTTGCAGGAAATACTGTATTTTGCGCACAAGATGACACCCTATTTCCAGCACAAATGTGGGGTTCGTACAGTATTTATATATATTCTAGGTCTATCAACAATGCAACGATCTTTGTAATATCGCGAAGGTTAATCACATCAAATGGCTTTTGACATTAACGCTGCATTGTTCGTTAGCTGTCTTGCTATGCCTTGGAAACTAATTTTTTTAAAAAAATGTATTATATAAAACAAGCCGAATTCATACTTAATCTTATATAGCTTTAAGCTGTGTAGGTGTTCATTTTGCAATCAAATCAGTACAGAGAAAATCATGTCAAAACAGGAAAAGAATGCAATGGTACCTGGTAAATTAGCTTGTCGGTCGTCTGATACGAAAAAGTTTGAGAATCACTGGCTTCCAATTTATTGAATGCCTTCTTTTACATAGCTTCAAGCGTGTTACAATGTTACAATGTAGAACTACACTTAGTAAATACTAAAATGTCAAAAAAGTGATTTGAAACATACTTATTTTCAAAAAAAAAATTAAGTGCGTTTTGTTAATGTGTGTTGTTGTTTTTTTTTGGAAAAGGGGGGGGGGGNAAGATTGATTAAATTAATTTTAAAATCATTATTCTTGGAGTTTTTTTTTATATTTTAATAATACTATTTATAACTTATAATTTATAATATAAAAAATATTAACACTAACTAACACTAACAGTGACTAACAGTAATGAAACTAAATTAATAATTTTAAGATTAATTTATTCAATCTTCATTGTCGTCAATGTCAGTGAGCTTACTTCAATGATCACAGCCATTTAAATCTAGTAGGGGTGCCAACAATTTTAACAAAAAATTGTTTTAAAAAAAAATTCTCCTTTTTTTTGTGGTTGGATAAAGAATAACTACCAAGTAGAAAATTATTGTCAACCAGTCGCACATACTCCAGTGTCCAGTTCCACACAGTTAAAATATAAGAATACAAATAGGATAATAGGCAGCGAGATTCAAACATATTCAAGTTAGGCTACAACTCGTGGACTGGTGTTCAGATTATTTTTTTTTCTAAAACTAAAAGGCTAAAATCTCAAATGCAGTAATTATCAGTAAAATACCACTTAAAAGATGTATAAACATACTATAACGCACGTAAATATATCAACATTATCATTAATTGAGTAGTTATTATTGGGGCTAAAACTAATGACAATGAAATCAATTTAACTATTTTAACATTAGTATAGTTACAATGTCAATTGAAAATCAATTAGCAGAGCTAACAAGACTAAGCATTATTTATTTGTTGTTGTTTTTTTTAAAAAAGCTAAGACAGCTACATATAATACTAAATTATACGTCTGGCGATATTGGGAGATTTCTCCGTATGACGCCAGGCGTTATTCGTAGAAATCTCCGAATAACGCCTCCCCCTTTTTTTCCTTCTGTTTTCTTATAAAGCGCCATTTGTGACATAGTCTATACCGCTTAATTTTCCAAATTAATACCTTTTTTTGAGCGATATTAAAATTTATAAAACTGTTTTGCGTTAGTTGCTAGAACCACTATGTAATCAAACAATTGTTGTGCGAATTCATCAACTAAGACTTTAAGTTAAGAATACTAGATGCCCGCGCATACGCCGCAGAGTTGCTCATAAATAGTGCAAAGAAAAAGGTTGGGGGGGATGAGAGAAACAAACTACAACAAGAAGAAATCAGAACAAAGCGAATGAACCTTGGGGAGGGGATAACTGCCGACGCATTGTTGTTCTGGAAACAAATGCACTGCGGTTAGCTACTTGTCACCACCACCCTGTAATACCCTAGTTTGCCAAACATAAACTAAAAGGCAACCCGCGTCATAGCATACGCCGCTGATGACGGGTGAAGACTTCCGGAAAAACACAGTTGTCCAAATGGGGTGGGTTAAGGCAAACGACTGTGAATGAAAGAAAAGAATGAACTCTCGAGAGAGCAACATACAATTGTTGTATACAACAAAAATAATTGTTGAGGAGAGTGTGTGGCTACTTTTCTGTCACTGAGCACAACAGAGAGAGCATGAAGTTGTTTTGCTAATGTCGAAAAACAAAGCTTACAGCCGTGTAGCTAAGAGTTTGGGAAATGAACGGGCACAAACAAATATTTTCAAAAATTAAAATAGTAATGTCTTAGCTGGGGGCTTGAACCTACGAACTTCCGCGTGTTAGGAGAATGTAATAACCACTATACTTCCAAATGTATGCTATTCTGTTTTTCTGAAAGAACAAAGTAATTGACCTTAATTGAATTAACTGTTGGTCTCGATGACCCCCCACCCTCTGCACGACCTATTCTTGCAAGATGATTGATCGGTGGGGCTAGACAGCTTGGTGTCCGGCATGGGTGGACCATGTGGAGAATTATCTATATAGATTTTGGTTTCACCTTGGTTTCCCCCCTTCAAAAGAAAATGGGCGGTTATCAGCAAATGGATTTACTTTTCAAATTGCAATAAATAATGGCGCCCTCTAAATCTGTCTCACCCCGGGAGGACCATCCCCAACGACCCTAGCTACGCTACTGTAGGGCTTTCATTCCAGAATTTAAAAACATATTAAGTGAGAAAAAATGATATTTTTTTGTATTAGGATTTAAAGTGCTTATGAGAATGAGATACGCGACTTAGAGTCAGGGGCTATGGCTAAGTCAACGCTTATCGCTAAGTCTAAGCCCTAAACCAATGGCTACACCTGTGAACATCCGCCTGTCTTAATGACCACCTAAATCGGTGAGGCATGCGGTCATCGATTTAACATTATGTCCAACCAGTCGCAGTGCTTCTCAAATTGAATTATCCTGGCCACATGTCGCCAGCTCTGAATTATTTTGGACATGTGAATGAAACATCCGGGCTTTCCAGGGCGCCGTTACCATGGTGACTTTACAGCACAAGTTTCTACACGACGCCCCGACAAATTGTATGACGCAATCTGGCTTAGAATTAACAGTACAAGGCATGAACATCACGCCAATGTGACGATAAAAGTATAAAGTATGTACCTCCCGCCCTACCATTAGTCAAGCCAAATTAAATAATTACACTTAATTATTTTTAAAAAAAATTATTATTATTAATTATTATTATTATTATTATTTTGGGGGGGGTAGGGTTGGTGGGTTTATAGATTAACTTTGAATAGGAATACCTCAGATTGAATTAGTACAAACCATATTTTTGTAATTAAACAGGAAAAGTCATTTTATCAATTTTTATTAATACGAAAAACTGTTTAGTCCTAAACGTTTAGTGTTCCAAATTATTCTTTTTCATTTGCCGCCCGGCGTGGTCTGAAATAAAATATTTGCCAAGGGCGTGGAAATAGACTTGAACCGCCTGGGAAATAAATTTTTAGTGTGAATTTCTAAACTCCAAGTAAATTTAAATTATTGTTAAGGCTTTCATATTTTAAAATATAGATAATATTTTCGCGTATTTAAAATTTTAACCTTTGAATAACAGGAAATGGCTATAGATGCGCTAGTTTAAAAAATGGAATTTATCAAAAGTGTCTCCATTTTGTATGACCAAATAAGAGATTGGGATACTTATTTGTCGGTATTTTCTTCTCTAAGGCAGTTATAAAAAAAGTTGAGTTAATTAAACCTTGTTTTGCTGCTAAAGACTCCACAGAAAAAAAAATGGAATTATTTGGTAAATTATCTTTTTTAAAAAATTATAAGTATAAAGTTCACGAAGAGTATTTAAAGCTAAAACTAAAATACTAAAAGAAAAATGTTACAACTTTGATCTTCTTAATCATACATCTCTAGTACCTCTCATTGTAATCATTCATCTCTAGCACCTCTCATTGTAATCATTCATCTCTAGCTCCCCTCATCTTAATCATTCTTCTCTAGCACCTCTCATCTTAATCATTCTTTTCTAGCAGCTCTCATCTTAATCATTCTTCTCTAGCAGCTCTCATCTTAATCATTCTTTTCTAGCACCTCTCATCTTAATCATTCATCTCTAGCACCGGTCATCCTAATCATTCATCTCTAGCACCTGTCATCTTAATCATTCATCTCTGGCACCTCTCATCTTAATCATTCATCTCCAGCACCTCTCATCTTAATCATTCATCTCTAGCACCTCTCATCTTAATCATTCATCTCTAGCACCTCTCATCGTAATCATTCATCTCTAGCTCCCCTCATTTTAATCATTCATCTCTATCACCTCCAATCTTAATAATTCATCTCTAGCTCGTCTCATCTTAATCATTCATCTCCAGCACCTCTAATCTTAATCATTCATCTCTAGCACCTCTCATCTTAATCATTCTTCTCTAGCACCTCTCATCTTAATCATTCATCTCTAGCACTTCTAATTTTTATCATTAATCTCTAGCACCTCTCATCTTAATCATGAATCTCTAGCACCTCTCATCTTAATCATTGATCTTTAGTACCTCTCATCTTAATCATTCATCTCTAGCACCTCTCATTGTAATCATTCATCTCTAGCTCCCCTCATTTTAATCATTCATCTCTAGCACCTGTCATCTTAATCATTCATCTCTAGCACCTCTCATCTTAATCATTCATCTCTAGCACCTCTCATCTTAATCATTGATCTCTAGCACCTCTCATCATAATCATTCATCTCTAGCACCTCTCATCTTAATCATTCATCTCTTGCACCTCTCATCTTAATCATTAATCTCTAGCTCTTCTCATCTGAATCATTCATCTCTAGCTCCCCTCATCTTAATCATTCATCTCTAGCACCTCTCATCTTAATCATTCTTCTCTAGCACCTCTCATCTTAATCATTCTTCTCTAGCACCTCTCATCTTAATCATTCTTCTCTAGCAGCTCTCATCTTAATCATTCTTTTCTAGCACCTCTCTTCTTAATCATTCATCTCCAGCACCTCTCATTGTAATCATTCATCTCTAGCTCCCCTAATTTTAATCATTCATCTCTAGCACCTGTCATCTTAATCATTCATCTCT
>MUZC01000783.1:0-23676 GCA_002072015.1 Radix auricularia | reverse complement strand
TTAGCACCTCTCATCTTAATCATTCATCTCCAGCACCTCTAATCTTAATCATTCATCTCTAGCACCTCTCATCTTAATCATTCATCTCTAGCACCTCTCATCGTAATCACTCATCTCTAGCACCTCTCATCTTAATCATTATTTTCTAGCACCTCTCATCTTAATCATTCTTCTCTAGCACCTCTCATCTTAATCATTATTTTCTAGCTTCTCTCATCTTAATCATTTTTCTCTAGCACCTCTCATCTTAATCATCCATCTCTAGCACCTCTCATCTTAATCATCCATCTCTAGCACCTCTCATCTTTTTCTACTTCTCTCTCTCGCATTTTCTCCTCAACTTTAACATCACTAACATTTTCAATTGTCGTTCATTATTATGTCTCGCGGCTTGGTGCAGTTATTCTTTAACACTCCAATTTACTCTAACGTCCTTTATCATGAGCCTGAATGCTGATTGCACACATAAATGAAGATCTAAAGATGTTCTTTAACAACTACAATTATAAGAATTCTAAAGCCCGCTAACAACCAATCGAGGGTTTATGTTTTGATTATAGGCATATTTTCATTCATCAAAAATATTCAAGTTAATTTTGGTTCGAGCGAAGCAGGGGTGTGATGAGATAAAGTTTCTAAAACAGGGATCGGTAGAGGGGTGATGAGATAAAGGTTCTAAAACAGGGATTGGTAGAGGTGAGATGAGATAAAGTTTCTAAAACAGGGATCGGTAGAGGGGTGATGAGATAAAGGTTCTAAAACAGGGATTGGTAGAGGTGAGATGAGATAAAGGTTCTAAAACAGGGCTCGGTAGAGGTGTGATGAGATAAAGGTTCTAAAATAGGGATTGGTAGAGGTGAGATGAGATAAAGGTTCTAAAACAGGGCTCGGTAGAGGTGTGATGAGATAAAGGTTCTAAAACAGGGCTCGGTAGAGGTGTGATGAGATAAAGGTTCTAAAACAGGGATCGGTAGAGGTGTGATGAGATAAATGTTCTAAAGCAGGGATCGGTAGAGGTGTGATGAGATAAAGGTTCTAAAACAGGGATTGGTAGAGGTGAGATGAGATAAAGGTTCTAAAACAGGGATTGGTAGAGGTGTGATGAGATAAAGGTTCTAAAACAGGGATTGGTAGAGGTGTGATGAGATAAAGGTTCTAAAACAGGGATTAGTAGAGGGGTGATTAGATAAAGGATCTAAAACAGGGATTGGTAGAGGTGTGATGAGATAAAGGTTCTAAAACAGGGATGATGAGGTAAAACAGGAGTGATGAGGTAAAGGTTCTAAAACAGGGCTCGGTAAAGGGTTGATGAGATAAAGGTTCTAAAACAGGGATTGGTACAGGTGTGATGAGATAACGGTTCTAAAACAGGGATTGCTAGAGGTTGGATTATATAAAGGTACAAAAACATGGATTTTTTTAGAGATGTGATTATATGAAGGCTCTAAAACAGGGATTGGCAGACCTCAAGTAACTAAGGGCCATTTTGAAACTTTCAAATGCTTTGAATGACGCATTGAATCACTATGTATTATCTGTCGCCGCAGTCTGGAATCTATCTGGATCTCTTTTGAAAGTGATCTTCTTCATTCCATTTTAAAGTCACCATCAATATAAGTTCGTATAGCACGAAAAAGATTCCAAGCCATGTATTACTTGACTCACTAAAAGGGAAAGCACTTCCTGCTGCTGACACATTTCCGTCTTTCAGTCAGCAATCTCCGCTTTTTTGCTTCTTAATGCAGAATGAAATCAATATGACGATTAATTTGGGCGGCTAGCCGGGCAGCTTTTTTTTTTTCAAGAATATTGACAGCCCTTATAACAATGGATGTACGTTATGAGCGTTTCATAATGTCACTTAGTATTACTAGCATTGTTTTTTGGAAGTTGTGTTTGGCACATGAGGCCTATGGACTTACCGCCCTTGTCGACAATGATAAGTCCTTTTACTCTTCTATAGAAAACGTATAGTTTCATTAGGGCTGCGGAAATTTAACGATTAATTTCTCGATTAATCGTATAAAATTTTTTAACAATTAAATATTTTACCGATTAATCAACCCACCATATATAAATGTTCTGGAAGTCAAAAATGAAAACAATTCGGCCGATAAACATAAACTACTTTCCGGGCGGTTAAAAGAACAATTTCGTTTTAAACTAATGACTGAGGTGATTGTTTAAAATGTTGATAAAGGTTATTATGTCCATTGAGATAAATTGTTGCCTAACATGCAATGTTCACTCTAAGTCTAAGCTTCATTGGTCCATGTGAAAAGTTAAAAAAATAACTCGCATGCAAAGTTGCACAACGGCCTTTTTTTTAAATTTTTTTTTTTTTTCTTCAATATTTTACCAAATTGGCTGCGCGTTGATTCTAAATTCATGCGTGGCGTCGGTCAAATATCTGCACAACCGCGCTGCTTAAAGGGAACCATTGCTACCATGGTTCTAACACTTCGCTTACATATCACCTGCAAACCAAATATCCACTACAGTATCAGAAACTTCAGCTGAGACAATCTAAAGCTATGTGAACGATTGTTCAGCTCGGCAGGTTATAGTGTCAATAAGACCCGCTCATCACTTGAACCAAGTAATGTTAACACACTTGTCTGTTTGCGTTGTTAGTTAAGAGATGTCGTACAAAGAAGACATGACAGTGTTATTTCGAATTTCGACGAGTACGCTTAATAAATTTTACTTATGACACCATACATTTCAATTTTTAGTTTTTATTAATCGAAATTAGCGATTGATTAATTAATTGTTATTTTTTTCAAAAGTTAACTATAATTTTAAATTAATCGCTAACAGCCCTAATTTTCATATTTGTGTTAAATTTAATTGAAGCCTGCAAAATTTTCAACCCTTTGTCAGTCAAGATTTTAAAATTTTAAAAAACTGTCATTTTTCGAACAAAAAAGTTTATATTCAATAAATTGTGAACGCAGGAAAGCAGCGGTGTTCTAAAACGTAATTTAAATAAAGACCAGTATTTTTATATATATATATATATTTTTTATATGTGTGACGACCTTTTAAGCGCAGCATCTGCCGTCTGACATAAAGACCCGATTTCTTGAACATGTATAAAAAGCCAGGAGTCGATGATTCTATAGCAAAAATAAAAATAGCGAGCATGGGGTTTCTGATCATCTTCACCATCTTTGCGGTTTTCATCGGCGACGCAGCCGGCAAAATAGGTAATTTTGTTGTAGAAATGACGTAAGGTTTTTAAATTCATGTGAGGAAGCCGAGACAGGGGGCATTAATTTAGTCCTTAGAAAAAGGACAAAGCCTGCAAGATATTAGACATAGAACTTAATAGAAGGCATGCGTGCCGTTCTTTTGACAATAGGCCGATATATTTATTTTAAAACGTTCGTTTAGTTTCACTGAACTGACAAATGAGTCATGCGTGAGTGATGGCCAATAGTGTTACGCGAGTGATGGTCAATAGTGTTACGTGAGTAATGGCCAAGCGTGTTACGTGAGTGATGGCCAAGCGTGTTATGTGATTGATGGCCAAGCGTGTTACTTGAGTGATGGCCAAGCGTGTTAAGTGAGTGATGACCAAGCGATTAACGTGAGTGATGGCCAAACGTGTTAAGTGAGTGATTGCCAAGCGTGTTAAGTGAGTGATGGCCAAGCGTGTTAAGTGAGTGATGGCCAAGCGTGTTAAGTGAGTGATGGCCAAGCGTGTTAAGTGAGTGATTGCCAAGCGTGTAAAGTGAGTGATGGCTAAGCGTGTTAAGTGAGTGATGGCCAAGCGTGTTAAGTGAGTGATGGCCAAGCGTGTTAAGTGAGTGATGGCCAAGCGTGTTAAGTGAGTGATGGCCAAGCATGTTACGTGAGTGATGACCAAGCGTGTTAAGTGATTGATGGCCAAGCGTGTTACGTGAGTGATGACAAGCGTGTTATGTGATTGATGGCCAAGCGTGTTACGTGAGTGATGACCAAGTGTGTTAAGTGATTGATGGCCAAGCGTGTTAAGTGAGTTATAACCAAGCGATTTACGTGAGTGATGGCCAAGCGTGTTAAGTGAGTTATAACCAAGCGATTTACGTGAGTGATGGCCAAGCGCGTTAAGTGAGTGATGGCCAAGCGTGTTAAGTGAGTGATGGCCAAGCGTTCTACGTGAGTGATGGCCAAGCGTGTTAAGTGATTGATGGCCCAGCGTGTTAAGTGAGTTATAACCAAGCGATTTGCGTGAGTGATGACCAAACGATTTACGTAAGTGATGGCCAAGCGTGTTACGTGAGTGATGGTCAAGCGTGTTAAGGGATTGATGGCCAAGTGTGTTATTACGTGAGTGATGGCCAAGCGTGTTAAGTGAGTGATGGCCAAGCGATTTACGTGAGTGATGGACAAGCGTGTTACGTGATTGATGATGGCCAAGCGATTTACGTGAGTGATGGCCAAGCATGTTTGTCCAAATTTTTAGCGTGTAGACAAGAAACAAGGCAATGGCTGTGCAATCATTAAATCAGGCATTTTTTAAAAGATGTTAGAACAAGAGTTGTGTCCATTATTTTAGATGTCAGTACAAGAGTTGTGTCAATTATTGTAGATGGTTGTACAAGAGTTATGTCCATTATTTTAGATATCAGTACAAGAGTTGTGTCCATTATTTTAAATGTTGCTACAAGAGTTGTATCCATTATTTTAGATGTCAGTACAAGAGTTGTATCCATTATTTTAGATGTCAGTACAAGAGTTGTGTCAATTATTTTAGATGTTAATACAAGAGTTGTGTCCATTATTTTAGATGGTTGTACAAGAATTGTGTCCCTTATGTAAGATGTTAGTACAAGAGTTGTGTCAATTATTTTAGATGTTAGTACAAGAGTTGTGTCAATTATTTTAGATGGTTGTACAAGAGTTGTGTCCATTATTTTAGATGTTAGTACAAGAGTTGTATCCATTATTTTAGATGTCAGTACAAGAGTTGTATCCATTATTTTAGATGTTAGTACAAGAGTTGTGTCCATTATTTTAGATGTTAATACAAGAGTTGTGTCCATTATTTTAGATGTTAGTACAAGAGTTGTGTCCATTATTTTAGATGTTAGTACAAGAGTTGTATCCATTATTTTAGATGTTAGTACAAGAGTTGTGTCCATTATTTTAGATGTTAGTACAAGAGTTGTGACCATTATTTTAGATGTTAGTACAAGAGTTGTGTCCATTATTTTAGATGTTAGTACAAGAGTTGTGTCAATTATTTTAGATGGTTGTACAAGAGTTATGTCCATTATTTTAGATATCAGTACAAGAGTTGTGTCCATTATTTTAGATGTTAGTACAAGAGTTGTGTCCATTATTTTAGATGTTAGTACAAGAGTTGTGACCATTATTTTAGATGGTTGTACAAGAGTTGTGTCCATTATTTTAGGTGGTTGTACAAGAGTTGTGTCCATTATTTTAGATGGTTGTACAAGAGTTGTGTCCATTATTTTAGATGTTAGTACAAGAGTTGTGTCCATTATTTTAGATAGTTGTACAAGAGTTGTGTCCATTATTTTAGATAGTTGTACAAGAGTTGTGTCCATTATTTTATATGTTAGTACAAGAGTTGTGTCCATTATTTTAGATGGTTGTACAAGAGTTGTGTCCATTATTTTAGATGTTAGTACAAGAGTTGTGTCCATTATTTTAGATGTCAGTACAAGAGTTATGTCCATTATTTTAGATGTTTGTACAAGAGTTGTGTCCATTATTTCAGGTGGTTGTCCAAGAGTTGTGTCCATTATTTTAGATGTTAGTACAAGAGTTGTGTCCATTATTTTAGATGGTTGTCCAAGAATTGTGTCCATTATTTCAGGTGGTTGTCCAAGAGTTGTGTCCATTATTTTAGGTGGTTGTCCAAGAATTGTGTCCATTATTTCAGGTGGTTGTCCAAGAGTTGTTTGCTATTTCACAAACTGGGGTCAGTACCGTCCGAAGCCCATGACCTTCTTTCCAGAAGATATTGAACCCTTTCTCTGCACCCACCTGATCTACGCCTTTGCAAAACTAAACGGCAACAAGTTGGCACCTTACGAATGGAACGACGACGACTCGCCATGGTCAAAGGGCTTGTAAGTGTCACAAATAGTCAAAGGGCTTGTAAGTGTCACAAATAGTCAAAGGCCTTGTGTCACAAATAGTCAAAGGGCTTGTAAGTGTCACAAATAGTCAAAGAGCTTGAAACTGTCACCAATAGTCAAAGGCCTTGTAAGTGTCACAAATAGTCAAAGGGCTTGTAAGTGTCACAAATAGTCAAAGGCCTTGTAAGTGTCACAAATGGTCAAAGGGCTTGTAAGTGTCACAAATAGGCAAAGGGCTTGTAAGTGTCACAAATAGTCAAAGGGCTTGTAAGTGTCACAAATAGTCAACGGGTGTGTGTCACATTTAGTCAAAGGGCTTGTAAGTGTCACAAATAGTCAAAGGGCTTGTAAGTGTTACAAATAGTCAAAGGGCTTGTAAGTGGCACAAATAGTCAAAGGGCTTTTAAGTGTCACAAATAGTCAAAGGGCTTGTAAGTGTCACAAATAGTCAACGGGTGTGTGTCACATTTAGTCAAAGGGCTTGTAAGTGTCACAAATATTCAACGGATGTGTGTCACATTTAGTCAAAGGGCTTGTAAGTGTCACAAATATTCAACGGATGTGTGTCACATTTAGTCAAAGGGATTGTAAGTGTCACAAATAGTCAACGGATGTGTGTCACATTTAGTCAAAGGGCTTGTTAGTGTCACAAATATTCAACGGGTGTGTGTCACATTTAGTCAAAGGGCTTTTAAGTCTCCCATTTAGTCAACGGGTAATGTTACAAATAGTCAAAAGGCATGTACGTGTCACAATTAGTCAACGGGCTTGTGTAAAATTTTGTTCAAATGCATGTACGTGTCACGGTTAGTCAAAGGGCTTGTGTAAAATTTAGTCCAAATGCATGTACGTGTCACGGGCTAGTATTTGTCATAATTAGTTAAATCAGAGATTCATACCGGTTAATATAGGTGTATATGGGATATTAGATGTATTGGGGCGTTTACAGCAGTATACAGGTGTATATGGGATATATGGGATATTAGATGTATTGGGGCGTTTACAGCAGAATACAGGTGTATATGGCATATATGGGACATTAGATGTATTGGGGTGTTTACAGCAGTATACAGGTGTATATGGGATATATGGGATATTAGATGTATTGGGGCGTTTACAGCAGAATACAGGTGTATATGGCATATATGGGATATTAGATGTATTGGGGTGTTTACAGCAGTATACAGGTGTATATGGGATATTATATGTATTGGGGCTTTTACTGCAGTATACAAGTGTATATGTGATATATTGGATATTACATGTATTGGGGCGTTTACAGAAATATACAAGTATATATGGGATATATGGGATATTCGGTGTATAAAGGCGTTTACAGCAGTATACAGGTGTATATTGGATATTAGATGTATTGGGGTGTTTACAGCAGTATACAGGTGTATATGGGATATATGGGATATTAGATGTATTGGGGCGTTTACAGCAGAATACATGTGTATATGGGATATTAGATGTATTGGGGTGTTTACAGCAGTATACAGGTGTATATGGGATATATGGGATATTAGATGTATTGGGGCGTTTACAACAGAATACAGGTGTATATGGGATATTAGATGTATTGTGGCGTTTACTGCAGTATACAGGTGTATATGGAATATATGGGATTTTAGATGTATTGGGGTGTTTACAGCAGTATACAGGTGTATATGGGATACATGGGATATTAGATGTATTGGGCGTTTACTGCAGTATACAGGTGTAAATGGGATATATGGGATATTAGATGTATTGGGGCGTTTAGAGCAATATACGGGTATATATGGGATATATGGGATATTAGATGTATTGGGGCTTTTACAGCATTATACAGGTGTATATGGGATATATGGGATATTAGATATATTGGGGCGTTTACAGCAGTATACAGGTGTATATGGGATATATGGGATATTAGATGTATTGGGGCGTTTACAGCAGAATACAGGTGTATCTGGGATATTAGATTATTGGGGCGTTTAGAGCAGTATACAGGTATATATGGGATATTATATCCTAGGTAGATTAATCCAATAATCTTGGAATAAGCGATGAGTTTTTCTGGACTTGATCGAATTTTATCCATTGCTCTAAATTAGAAGAAATGAGGGTAGGGTGAAAAAAGGGTTTGTGTGAACACATGTCAATGTTTGTGTGAACAAATGTCAATGTTTGTGTGAACACATGTCATTGTTTGTGTGAACAAATGTCATTGTTTGGGTGAACACATGTCAATGTTTGTGTGAACACATGTCAATGTTTGTGTGAAGACATGTCAATGTTTGTGTGAACACATGTCAATGTTTGTGTGAACACATGTCAATGTTTGTGTGAACACATGTCAATTTTTGTGTGAACACATGTCAATGTTTTTGTGAAGACATGTCAATGTTTGTGTGAACACATGTCACTGTTTGGGTGAACACATGTCAATGTTTGGACCATTTCGTCACAGACGGTTTAAGTGATTATAGTAGACACGAGTGCGGTTTGAGAAACATTGCGCCCAGACCTAGCACCTGAGAACTTTTAAACTCTGAGTACATAATTATAGAACTGAAATAAGATGAAATGCAGGGGCGTAACAACACCATGGACTCTGAGCAGGTGCCAAGGGCGCCGGTGGTCAATCCTTCAATAATCAATTTATTCTGTAAAATTTAGTATTTTCTGGGATTTCTCATGGGCGCCAACAATGAATTAATCAAGGGAGACAAATATGAATAAGGGAAGGGCGCGGAAAACCCAGTTACGTTTCTGATGATAAGGAACAGGTTTAGTTTTATTTCTATGAGGCGATTCCATTAATTCATTTGTTGTTATTATTTTTGTTATTATTATTATTATTATTTGCTCAAGTTTTCCTCAAAATGGGTTTTATGTTTCTTGTACTCTGTACAATATTCGGCAATCCTCCAAATCCCGGTCTCAAATATTTTTCGCTAAAATTTAAAAAGAGGAAGTATATTAGATAGATCAAAGTATTTTATTTTTTGATAGAACTGAGACCAATTGTTATTTAATGTCCGATAAACAATCACCAAATACTAAATATTCTTATTGTCACACAGCATTAGCAAATAGCTTCCAAAAAAAGTTCGTTTGTGACTGTTGCGCCAGTAGCGCTGAATGTAACGAAAGTAAAACAACGGGAGAAATATTTACCTATCAAAATTTAAAAAAAAAATAAATACAATTATTGTTTTAAAAGTACACTTAAATTATGTACTAATTAACAAAATAACGTCTACAATGTCGTAATTGCTTATAACTGAGATGTTTCTGTATGTAATTAAGCATATCTACGTGATAATGCACATAAAATAATTTGGGACCGGGATTCGGAGGTTTTCCAGATGTTTCTATTAAATAAAACAAAATTCGGTTGGATTGAAACTCTCCAGGTACACGCGGTTCAACAGTCTCAAGAAAAAGAATTCTCAACTGAAAACCCTTCTAGCTGTTGGCGGTTGGAACATGGAGTCCGCGCCATTCTCACGTATGGTATCCACCCCAGAGAACATCAAAGTTTTTGTCCAGTCCACCATAAAGTTTTTGCGCAAGCGTTCATTTGATGGCCTCGATCTGGACTGGGAATACCCGACGCTCAGAGGGGGAAACCCCGAAGACAGGGAACGATTTACAAAACTAGTTAAGGTACAACAAGTATAAGGTCGTGCGTAATTGCCTTTGCCTGCATTCTTTAATGTGCGCATCCAATGCTTTTCGGCAACTTCCACCCCCCCCCCCAGGATTTTTATATTACTGCCTTGGTTGTTTGGTCCCTTGGCATGCTCAGGTTATGACAGTTATGTTAAATATGCGTTCAGGTAATTCTCTATTTGAGAAAAAAAAACTGACTAGATGATACGAGATCTAAACTATTGCCAAAAGAAGATTAACATTAGTGTTCGGAGTCAATTAATGAACACTTTATTGGAGGCTGGAATAGTTAACTTAAAATTGGAATGAAAAAACCTCTCAATTCATTTTTCAATTAAAAGATATTTGAAGAATCCTCTTTTCTTCCATATATACTAGCATATTAAAGCGAAAGTCTCTCTGTAACGCAAAGAGACATAATCAGCTTATTATATATATAAAAAATGGAAATATAGACATAAAATCATAAGCATTTTGGTTTCAAGATTAACAGGCTTTTCTCGTCTTAAAATATTATATTACGCCATTGTTTGACTGTTTATTTTTCATTTTGGAAAAAGGAATGATCTACAAAAAGCCTTTAATTTTAATAGTTTGGTAATGCACAAACCCATGACTTGAGTATTTGTGTTGAAGTAGATAGCCTTTGGTGTCTGCAACTGCGAGTATTTCCTAGTGACATGAGCTTCGCCATGGTGTATACATCAGATGTGTCCCTGCAAGTTTTACCTAGTGTCATGAGCTTCGCCATGGGGTAGTCATCAGATGTGTCCATGATATTGATTTATTTTCAACATATATTCGAGGATTTATAATTATAAATTAATATGTGTACATTTCAGAAAATTTAATATTTCCTAATTATCAAACAAGGAAAATTATCCATAACTAGGCCGCGAAATGTGATTTTTTGTTTTCGAACGCATGAAATAACATTCACGGGAGTTAGTTGGGCTTTAGAAAAACAAAATGGGCGCCTTAGAACAACCCAGTGTAAGATATTATGTTGAACCCTCTGTTCTTTCACATATAAGTGATATAAGATATTGTGTTAAACCGTCTGTTCTTTCACATATAAGTGATATAAGATATTGTGTTAAACCGCCTGTTCTTTCACATATAAGTGAAATAAGATATTGTGTTAAACCGTCTGTTCTTTCACATATAAGTGATATAAGATATTGTGTTAAACCGTCTGTTCTTTCACATATAAGTGATATAAGATATTATGTTTAACCCTCTGTTCTTTCACATATAAGTGATATAAGATATTGTGTTGAACCCATGTTCTTTCACATATAAGTGATATAAAATATAGTGTTAAACCGTCTGTTCTTTCACATATAAGTGATATAAGATATTGTGTTGAACCCATGTTCTTTCACATATAAGTGATATAAGATATTATGTTGAACCCTCTGTTCTTTCACATATAAGTGATATAAGATATTATGTTGAACCCTTTGTTCTTTCACATATAAGTGATATAAGATATTATGTTGAACCCTCTGTTCTTTCACATATAAGTGATATAAGATATTTTGTTAAACAGTCTGTTCTTTCATATATAAGTGATATAAGATATTTTGTTAAACAGTCTGTTCTTTCATATATAAGTGATATAAGATATTGTAGAGATCCTGGTTTGTTCTTGTTTTTAATGTCTCTATCTACCTTCGCTCCTTTTACTCTAATCTTCACACACTTGGTGAAATTTTTGTTCAAACACAAAAACTACAAGACGGGATGCACAATTCAATTATGTTTAATTCCTTGACTTCTTCAACTATCTTATTCTAACTAACATTAATCTCTAACTCAGTGTGTTCCTAACTCAGTCCCTAATCCTATTTCCGTCCGTCTGTCCGTGTGAGTCCTGGTCTGAGTCCGTGCGACCCTCTAATACCTGTCAGACTCCGCCCCCAACTCCCACTGTCCGAAAGTCATAATGTCAATCAAATCTTGTACCTCCCCTCGATAAGACGGGGTGGGTTGCTTTCACGTAATCTATCACGGTCACTAATTCCCTATCCCGAGTCACTCGGTCTGCCATACTTAACACCTGGTCAGTTTGATCTTTCCACGCCTTGATTCCCACATCAAACCAGATAACTCCCGAACGTCACATTTGCACCTCTGGCCCTCTGGACTCGCTCGCCTGACCCCGTGGCGCCTGAAACCCGCGGGTCACCCACCCTAAATTCCCGACAATATTGTGTTAAACCCATGTTCTTTCACATATAAGTGATATAAGATATTGTATTTAAACCCATGTTCTTTCACATATAAATAATATCTTGTCAAATTTTGTGATCATCGACATATAAAAGATAGTGTGTCAAAATCTCTGTTCTTCCATAATTAAAGGATCTTGCAACAGCTTTTCGAGAGGAGGCACTAATGACATCCCGAGAAAAACTTCTGCTGACAGTGGCTGTAGGGGCTGGGAAGAACACTATTGACGCAGCTTACGACGCCGAGGAAATAGGAAGGTAAGCCAAGAAAGTAGGACCGGAAGTTGGTCATTTAGGGCATGAAGATGGTAAGCTAGGACCAGAGGTTGGTCAGCAAGGGACAGAAGTTGGTAACTTAGGGCCAGATGTTGGTCACTTAGGTTCAGAAGTCGGTCAGCTAGAGCCAGAAGTTGGTCTGCTAGAGCCAGAAGTTGGTCAGCTAGAACCAGAAGTTGGTCTGCTAGAGCCAGAAGTTGGTCAGCTAGAGCCAGAAGTTGGTCAGCTAGAGCCAGAAGTTGGTCAGCTAGTTGGTCAGCTAGAGCCAGAAGTTGGTCAGCTAGAGCCAGAAGTTGGTCAGCTAGAGCCAGAAGTTGGTCAGCTAGAACCAGAAGTGGTCTGCTAGAGCTAGAAGTGGGTCATTTAGGTCCAGAAGTTGGTCAGCTAGAGCCAGAAGTTGGTCAGCTAGAGCCAGAAGTTGGTCAGCTAGAGCCAGAAGTTGGTCAGTTAGAACCAGAAGTTGGTCTGCTAGAGCCAGAAGTTGGTCATTTAGGTCCAGAAGTTGGTCAGCTAGAGCCAGAAGTTTGTCAACTAATGCCAGAAGTTGGTCAGCTAGAGCCAGAAGTTGGTCACTTAGGTCCTGAAGTTGGTCACTTAGGTCCTGAAGTTGGTCACTTAGGTCCTGAAGTTGGTCACTTTGGTCCAAAAATTGTAAGCTAGAGCTTGAATTAGTTCAGCAAGGGCCAGCAGTTTGTCAACTAGTGCCAGAACTTTGTCACTTATGTCCAGAAGTTGGTCACTTATGTTCAGAAACTGGTCACTTAAGTCCAGAAGTTGGTCACTTTTGTCCAGACGTTGGTCACTTATGTCCAGAAGTTGGTCACTTAGGTCCAGAAGTTGGTCACTTTTGTCCAGATGTTGGTCACTCAGGTCCAGTAGTTGGTCACTTAGGTCCAGAAGTTGGTCAGCTAGAGCCAGAAGTTGGTCACTTAGGTCCAGAAGTTGGTCACTTAGGTCCAGAAGTTGGCCACTTAGGTCCAGAAGTTGGTAACTTAGGTCCAGAAGTTGGTCACTTAAGGCCAGAAGTTTGTCACTTAGGGCCAGAAGTTGGTATATTAGGGCCAGAATGTGGGTACTTAGGTCCAGAAGTTGGTAACGTAGGGCCCGAAGTTGTTAACTTTGGGCCCGAAGTTGGTCACTTGGGGCCAGATGGTCAGTTAGAGCCAGAATTTGGTCAGCTAGAGCCAGAAGTTGGTCAGCTAGAGCCAGAATTTGGTCAGCTAGGGCCAGAGGTTGATTAGCTAGAGTCAGAGTTTTGTCAGCTATGTGGCGATAAAGATGTGTTTTACTATACTTGTGGTTCGTTGTCTAGGGATTATTGATAATAATTATAATAACTATATTCTCGCCTACAAGAATATACTTTAGTTATCTCACAACTGATAAACAACAAACAAGAATAGTGTAAAGTTATTTGAAATATAACTTTATTTACACTATGTACATATACTCTTCAAGAATCATTAATTGATATATTTTTTTTATAGTTATCCGCCTTATTCGAGGCTTACTCTAATGCTATGTAATGAAAATTAACTTAATCAAAGTCTCTTAGGTCTAAGTACTAAAGTTAGATTTTATAAAGTCCTTATGACCACGATATCATAATCAGGCGTTCTGCCTTATAACCGAGGCTCATTTTTAGAATACTTAAATGCAAGTCCTTGAGTTCCTTGTGTAGTGGTGCTGATCATTCTGGGACATGCTGACTCCACTGTAGGGTATCTGCAGATGACTCTGTGGTGCTGATCCTCTGTGGTCAGGCTGACTCCACTGTTAAGTGTCTATAGATGACCCTGTGGTGCTGATCCTCTGTGGTCAGGCTAACTCCACTGTTAAGTGTCTATAGATGGCTCTGTGGTGCTGATCCTCTGTGGTCAGGCTGACTCCACTGTTAAGTGTCTATAGATGACTCTGTGGTGCTGATCTTCTGGGACAGGCTGACTCCACTATTGAGTGTCTATAGATGACTCTGTGGTTCTGATCCTCTGTGGTCAGGCTGACTCCACCGGTGAGTGTCTATAGATGACTCTGTGGTCAGGCTGACTCCACTGTTGAGTGTCTATAGATGACTCTGTGGTCAGGCTGACTCCACTGTTAAGTGTCTATAGATGACTCTGTGGTGCTGATCCTCTGTGGTCAGGCTGACTCCACTGTTAAGTGTATATAGATGACTCTGTGGTGCTGATCCTCTGTGGTCAGGCTGACTCCACTGTTGAGTGTCTATAGATGACTCTGTGGTTCTGATCCTCTGTGGTCAGGCTGACTCCACTGTTAAGTGTCTATAGATGGCTCTGTGGTGCTGATCCTCTGTGGTCAGGCTGACTCCACTGTTAAGTGTCTATAGATCACTCTGTGGTGCTGATCCTCTGTGGTCAGGCTGACTCCACTATTGAGTGTCTATAGATGACTCTGTGGTTCTGATCCTCTGTGGTCAGGCTGACTCCACTGGTGAGTGTCTATAGATGACTATGTGGTGCTGATCCTCTGTGGTTAGGCTGACTCCACTGTCGAATATGAACATTCACTTATCTTTTTATAAGCGACTTCCGAAGACGCGAAGTCTTCAGGCTTCGGTTAGCCCGAGAGTTGTCGTTGCTAAACGGCCTCGGTCCTCACTTAGGAGTGGCAAATCGGCTTCAGCCGGGTACGGGTATGTACACCGCTGGATGAAGATAGATAATCTGGAGTCGAGATGACTCTGCTCAGACTTACCTAATAGTTGAGTCTCTTGCAGGGGTGAATTAAGACTGCACGGGGCCCCTGGCTGCAATCAAACGGGGGCCCTATCCAGCCAGCGTCCCTTAAAATGATTGTTAACAGCTAATGTAAGACTGTAACTAAATATTAATAATGAGGGAAAAAAACGAACACGAAGAAGTAACTGTTTGAAGTGTTCGCCGATATGTTTTTTCAGTGTGAAAACAAAAACGAAAATTCCATTGCTGGGAATCGAACCCGGTACCGCTGGCATTCACAAGCCATTGCTCTCGCCACACGGCCAGCAGAGCTCGTCACAGGGGAGAAATTTTAAAAATATAAACCACGATTTAAACTATGTTCTCTAAGGGAGGCAACTATATCCAGTTGTAGAGATAATATTTATTAATTTATTTTATTTATTATATTTCCAAGGGTTCGTGCAAACATTTGTACACTTAAATTATAAACTATAAAAAGTTTGGGGGCCCCCACACCGTCGGGGGCCCGTAGCTTTAGCCCGTTCAGCCCCCCCCCTTAATCCGCCATAGGTTTCTTGGCATCCAAGGGTTGTCTCGCCCTTGGTCTGATGGACTCGGTTACAACACTCTCATCTGGTGCCGGTCGAGGAAGATGTGTGAATCTGGGCTTGCCAGTAACCAGGGACCAAGTAATCAGTAACCAGGGACCAAGTAATCAGTAACCAGGGACCAAGTAATCAGTAACCAGGGACCAAGTAATCAGTAACCAGGGACCAAGTAATCAGTAACCAGGGACCAAGTAATCAGTAACCAGGGACCAAGTAATCAGTAACCAGGGACCAAGTAATCAGTAACCAGGGACCAAGTAATCAGTAACCAGGGACCAAGTAATCAGTAACCAGGGACCAAGTAATCAGTAACCAGGGACCAAGTAATCAGTAACCAGGGANATCTAGCCTAGTAGTCACCAAACAGATCTAGACCAGAAGCCAGGGACCAAGTAATCAGTAACCAGGGACCAGATTTTTATCTGGAGTTCGAATATTGGCTCCTTGATGAAGTGACGAATCTAATCAAATACATAGATGTTGTTCTGAGCACTTCAACGTGAGAAAGTAGATTGATGCCGGCTGACAGATCCTTAAATAATAATAATAATAATAATAAAATGATGATTTATATAGCGCTGTATCCCAGCAAGGAGCCAGGCTCACAGCGCTTTACATGGAAACAAAAATACATATATAAATAAAAAGAAACATTCATAGCATATTAACTACATAAATAACAATACGGTATACTCAATACATCAGCTACGCTAATCAATTACAGAAATGTGGTTTTATTATTTTTGAAAATAAATTTTAAAGAGATGTGTCTTAAGTGCAGTCTTAAATGACTTAGCAGTTGAAATGCTACGAATGTGTAATGGAAGAGAATTCCATTGTTTGGCTGCACAAAAGGAGAATGACCTTTCGCCAAAAGATTTAGTTCTTATCTTAGGAACACAGAGAATGCGTGTATCCGCAGAGGAGCGTAGCTGACGACTTGGTGAGTAGACTGACAAAAGTTCAGTAAGATATGAAGGGCATGAGTCAGAAAAGAAATTGTGACACAGAACGGCCAGTTTGTAATCAATTCGGGGTTGTATAGGTAGCCAATGAAGAGAGTAAAGTAGCGGAGTGAAATACCGTGGTGCCATTTAATTGGCATTGATTGGTTAATTAATCATCGACAGTTGTGTTCCAGATTGAACTGGTCAGCCTCACATTGAAATTTTGAGTACTTCGGGAGTTATTTCCCTTTTGTTTACTAATTAAGGTGCCTCCCCATTTGTAGTCCATAAATTTCACCACAAGCTAGTGCCAGATGTTTTCAGCTAGGGCCAGAAGTTTATCAGCTAAGACCAGAAGTCTGTCAGCTGGGGCCAGAAGTTTGTCAGCTAGGGCCAGACGTTGGTCAGCTAGGGCCAGACGTTGGTCAGCTAGGACCAGAAGTTTGTCAGCTAGGGCCAGACGTTGGTCAGCTAGGGTCAGACGTTGGTCAGCTAGGGCCAGATGTTGGTCAGCTAGAGCCAGAAGTATAAATATATATATCAAGCTATGTAATGGTTTCTCTGATAATCTTAGATATACAGACGCTCCTTCTATTCAGAAGATAATTGCGTCCACAGACCATGAGAGATGATCTGTTGGCAAGTGATGCAGCGGTCACATGCCACGGCTATAGGGGTTCCACGCATTACCCCAGCCGCCTAACTATTGTCTAGTTAGAGTACCCATTCGGAGCTGGGTGACTCGGGGACTCCTCAGGCTCTGTGAACAAATCCACGCGAAGACGAGTCATGAACTCGTGAACATCGGTACGACAGTCGAGCGCGCTACCTCTCGACCACCGCGTCCTCTAAAATGTAACCTAAAGAATTTAAAGACATGTAAATATTTGACACGAAAGAGTGTTAACGTATTTAAAATTAAGTTACTAAAATGGATAAAGGTAAGTAAGTATTTAAATAAAGGTAGCAAAGCTAAACGAATAACATTAAATGCAAAGTAAATCCAAGGAAAGAAATCTTTTAAATCTAACAAATGAGATTTTGAGCCAAAAAATTCAGAGACATAATTATTTTGTTTTACAAGTAAATTTGCGTTTCTGTTATTCTAAATATAACTATGCTGTTTGTTTAACGTTAATTAATTTTGATTGTTTGATTCTTAAAGTTCATCAATATATTTCATTCGCACAAAAGTAATATATTCGTACACACCACTCCCTCCCTTCCCCAGTTGTAGACCGTACATTTTCGGGACCCCCTCCCCTAAGTGTACTTACAAATTCGTCCCCCCGCCGCCGGTTTGAAAAATTAATTTGAAGCCTGAGTAAAAAAAAATTATTGCTTAGACTCTTTGGGCCGTCCATTAATGACGTCATGCACCTGGGTAGGGGTTCATGCATTTGTGACGCGGGTGAGGGGATGTTTAAGAAGTCTGACGTCACATCAACGGTAAATAAAAGTTCCACAAAATATTTGATTGCTTGCGATTTATTTAATGACGTCTTCGATGGCTTCTTACGTATTACGATATTAGACTGCTTCCTTACACTAAATAAGCACTTCAATGACAAGAAAAGTGATGTTGGACATGCTAATTTTCAATTGAAAGATACGCTTTTAGGTTGAGGGGTGGTATCAAACCTTTATGACATTATTTTGGAGGAGGGTCTATGTTTTTGTGACGAAGTGTGACAAAGAACGGGGGCTATAAAATCGGCCCAAAATCGCCATTTACATCACAATACTAGTTTTGTTTGTGATATGGTCTATGGCCGATTAAGGGGGGGGGGGCTGAACGGGCTAAAGCCACGGGACCCCGACGGTTTAGGGGCCCCCAAACTTTTTATATTTTATAATAAAAGTTTACAAATGTTTGCAAGAACCCTTGAAAATATAATAAATTAATAAATACTATCTATACACCTTATCGCGTTCAGACATGATAGTATTGATAAAGTACCTAATAATCGAAAACCTTTAATTGATTCACTTCGCAGCATATAAAATATAGTTTATATTTTTAAAATTTCCCACTTTCGAGAAGTACCGCTGGCCGAGTGGGGATAGTACAGGCTCGCGGTGCTACCGGTGTTGGGTACCATTCCCAGCACGGGCAAAGTTTTTTTTCTTTTCACACTCAATTATAACTACCGCGAACAATTTAAACAGTTATTTCTTCGTGTTCGTTTTTTTTCATTATTAAAATTTAGTAACAGTCTTATATTAGCTGTTAACAATCATTTTATTTTAAGAATGCTGGCTGGATAGGGCCCCCGTTTGATTGCAGCCCGGGGCCCCGAGCAGTCTTAATCCGCCCCTAGATATGATATACTCATGTTGAAATTATTAAAAAAGTACAATAGAATATTCATATTTCATAGTCTTGAAAACTGCATCGAAAACGGATAAAATAAAACTATATGTGCAGTAAAATTGCCGTCCCGTTGTGTATTTATACCAGCTGAGGCAGTGGTGAGCGCAAGAGAAACGTGTACTAATTTTAAGAAATGAAAATATAAATACACTGATATAGATGAGTTATGTGTGAACACAGCTGGGGACAGCTAGAGAGATTGTCACAGGACCGGGATGCCTGGAAAACCTTTGTTCGTAAACTATGCCCCGGAGGGAACTACGGGCAAAGATGATGATTTCAAGTTTTAATATAAAGTTTTTTTTTAAAAGATAACTCATTGTAGATAGCTCATATAAGCGAAAAAATGATAAAGGGGACCCCGGCGCCCCCATGAGATTTAAATTTAGAAAAAAAAAGTTCCCAGTTACCATCCAACTAGCGTACTCAATAGTCTCCAAATGTTTCGTGACAATCGGGATAATGGTGTAGTCAGCTATCAAGCTCATGCAAGCAGACATACTTTTATTTATTTATTTATAGAGAAGATTGCATTTCAGTCTTGACTCTGTCGGTCTTGAATGACGTTTGCAGCCTGGGCCGGTTACGTTATAAGGCTTAGTATTATGCAAATTAAATTTGTTGTGCCTACTCACACATTCAGTCGTATCCATGCGCAAAATGCCGTTATGTAAAGACCCTCCTCCCACCTCCTCCCAACTCCTGTATAGATGGCCACATACGTTAAAATCTCGTAACAGAACAACAAAAATCTTTTATAATAGGAAAAATAAAATAGATATGAGATAAAATTGTTGGATTTATATTAATTGTCTTCATGTTTCCCACCAATCAGAGATGCGGATTTCATTAACCTCATGTCCTATGACTTCCATGGCGCCTGGGACACAGAAGTCGGCCACAACAGTCCGCTATATGCAAGCGACTCCTTAAGTGTTGTAGGTCATTTATTTGTGTCATAAACAAAACACATCTAGCCTAGTAGTCACCAAACACATCTAGACCAGTGGTCACCAAACACATCTAGACTAGAAGTCACCAAACACATCTAGCCCAGTAGTCACCAAACACATCTAGACTAGTAGTCACCAAACACATCTAGACTAGCTAGACTAGAAGTCACCAAACACATCTAGCCTAGTAGTTACCAAACACATCTAGCCTAGTAGTCACCAAACACATCTAGCCTAGTAGTCACCAAACACATCTAGCCTAGTAGTTACCAAACACATCTAGACCAGAAGTAACCAAACAGGTCTAGACCAGTGGTCACCAAACATATCTAGACCAGTGGTCACCAAACACATCTAGACCAGAAGTCCCCAAACTCATCTAGACCAGTGGTCACCAAACACATCTAGACCAGTGGTCACCAAACACATCTAGACCAGACGTCACCAAACACATCTAGACCAGTGGTCACCAAACACATCTAGACCAGAAGTCACCAAACACATCTAGACAAGTGGTCACCAAACACATCTAGACCAGTGGTCACCAAACACATCTAGACCAGTGGTCACCAAATACATCTAGACTAGTAGTCACCAAACACATCTAGACTATTGGTCACCAAATACATCTAGACCAGTGGTCACCAAATACATCTAGACCAGTGGTCACCAAACACATCTAGACCAGTGGTCACCAAACACATCTATATAGATATTCATTACAAAACTTATTTTTATAACTATACTGCTCTTTTGGTGATTATTAAAAATATTATATTAATTCCTAATGTAATTTATGATAAATGGGTATCTTGCAGAGTTTTGCCGCCGAGTATTGGGTGTCGTTGGGCGTCCCCGCCCACAAACTGGTCATTGGACTACCCACCTACGGCAGACATGTTTACCTAAGTCATCCCACGGATCACTTTATAGGGACAGGGGTGGAGAGAGCTGGAGATGCTGGTCAGTTCACGCGAGAGCCGGGCATCTTGTCCTACTATGAGGTAATAGTAATAAGGACTAGGGAGCCGGACATTTTGTCCTACTATGAGGTAATATAACAAGGAGTAGAGACTCGGACATCTTGACCTACTATTAGGTAATATAACAAGGACTAGAGAACTGGACATCTTGACCTACTATGAGGTAATAGTAACAAGGACGAGAGACCTGGACATCTTGACCTACTATGAGGTAATAGTAACAAGGATGAGAGACCTGGACATCTTGACCTACTATGAGGTAACATAACAAGGACTAGAGAGCCGGGCATTAGCATCTTGACCTTCTATGAGGTAATATAACAAGGACTAGAGAGCCGTGCATCAGCATCTTGACCTACTATGAGGTAATAGTAACAAGGATGAGAGACCTGGACATCTTGACCTACAATGAGGTAATAGTAACAAGGACTAGAGAGCCAGGCAGCATCTTGACTTCTATGAGGTAATATAACAAGGACTAGAGACCTGGACATCTTGACCTACTATGAGGTAATATACAAGGACTAGAGAGTCGGACATTTTGTCCTACTATGAGGTAATATAACAAGGACTAGAGAGCCGGACATTTTGTCCTACTATGAGGTAATATAACAAGGACTAGAAGGCCGGACATTTTGTCCTACTATGAGGTAATATAACAAGGACTAGAGAGCCGGACATCTTGTCCTACTATGAGATAATAGTAACAAGGACTAGAGAGCCGGACATTTTGACCTACTTTGAGGTAATCTAAGAAGGACTAGATAGCCGGGCATCTTCGCCTACTTTGATGTAATAAAATAATGACTTGAGAGCCTGACATCTTGGCCTACTTTGAGGTAGTATAACAAGCACTAGAGAGCCGGACATTTTGGCCTACTATGAGGTAGTATAACAAGCACTAGAGAGCCGTACATCTTGGCCTACTTTGAGGTAATCTAACAAGGACTAGCCAAATAAAAACTTATTTAACTTATATTGACTTTAAAATTCTTAGTTCAGACAGCGTAATAAGCGGGGTTATACATTGAAACTTTAGTCTTTGTCATAAATTATCATTCTTGTCTTCGTTTTGGAGTTAGTCAAAGGTACATTCAGACGAAACTTACTTTTCCATTTTAAAACAAGTATTCTAGGAAACAAATTCTACAGAACTTATTCCTTAACATCAGATCTGTAAACTGATTAAAGGCGGAGGAAAGATTATAACAGAAAGAAATCAACATGTCCCCTACTACTATAAGGACCGACTATGGGTCGGATACGACGACGAAGGGAGCATTAAGGACAAGGTAATTACTGGACATTTCTATCAAAAGTCAGGTAGCCATAAGTAATTTTTGATCTTATCTTGCACAGGTGAAGTAGCTATGATATTTGGTGATTTTGTCTTGACAGGTCAGGTAGTTATGATATTTGGTGGTTTTATCTTGACAGGTCAGGTAGTTATGATACTTGGTGATTTTAGCTTGACAGGTCAGGTAGTTATGATATTTGGTGATTTTATCTTGACAGGTCAGGTAGTTATGATATTTGGTGATTTTATCTTGACAGGTCAAGTACTTATGATATTTGGTGATTTTATCTTGACAGGTCAGGTAGTTATGATGTTTGGTGATTTTATCTTGACAGGTCAGGTAGTTATGAATATTATGATAATTGGTGATTTTATCTTGACAGGTCAGGTAGTTATGATATTTGGTGATTTTATCTTGACAGGTCAGGTAGTTATGATATTTGGTGATTTTATCTCGACAGGTCAGGTAGTTATGATAGTTGTTGATCTTATCTTGAACAGGTCAAGTAGTTATGATATTTTGTGATTTTGTCTTGCACAGGTCAAGTAACTATGATATTTGGTGATTTTATCTTGCACTGGTCAGGTAGTTATGATATTTGGTGATTTTATCTTGACAGGTCAGGTAGTTATGATATTTGGTGATTTTATCTTGACAGGTCAGGTACTTATGATATTTGGTGATTTTATCTTGACAGGCCTGGTACTTATGATATTTGGTGATTTTATCTAGCACTGGTCAGGTAGTTATGATATTTGGTGATTTTATCTTGACAGGTCAGGTTGTTATGATATTTGGTGATTTTATCTTGACAGGTCAGGTAGTTATGATATTTGGTGATTTTATCTTGACAGGTCAGGTAGTTATGATATTTGGTGATTTTATATTGACAGGTCAGGTAGTTATGATATTTGGTGATTTTATCTTAACAGGTCAGGTAGTTATGATATTTGGTGATTTTATCTTAACAGGTCAGGTATGCCAAAAGAGAACCTTATGGAGGAGTCATGATATGGACTCTGGACTTTGACGATTTTAACGGATCTCAATGTGGAAACGGCAAATACCCATTACTCAGGGCGATAAATGAGGAATGTAAGAACCCTTAGCCATGATGGTGATGGATGGGGGTTCGAATCGCTAAAGAATTAAATGAAATAAAATAAATCAAAATAAAATGGATACGATGAAGAAAAAAAATAAGTGGCATGGTTTCTTGTCTTTCCATGTGGATAACTGTAGAAATGAATAAGTGTGTGAATTATTTTATTAATAGATATTTGTGTGAGTGGATAAGTGTATATCGGGGGGGGGGAGTGTACATCGGTATGTTGACATCGTTAGTTTGAGAATGGCTGAGGGGAAATAGTGAGATTATATAGGATAGTGAGATTATACAGGATAGTGAGATTATAGTATAGAAGATCATGGCGAAGTATGGTTGCCCAAGCAAATCCATTCCTTGGTTCAACAATTCCACGAAGGCATGCAGGCCAGAGTCCAAGACAGAGGAGAGTCATCAGTAGTAGGGGATGGAGGAAACAGGTCGTAAATCGGAGGCGTA
>MUZC01000782.1:159774-173348 GCA_002072015.1 Radix auricularia | reverse complement strand
GGCCTTATGCAGCTTAGTATGCGAAAAGGATTGCGCGGGGCCCGCAGTTTAAGTAGGGACAAGGTATTAATAATGATAATAAGTGAACATTAAGATAGGCGGGGCATATGAAAGTGTGAGGCCCACTGCGACCGCATAGGTTACAGTAGCCTAAGACTAAGACCAGCCCTTTCTGTGCCTGCACTACAAGAAGAGGTGTTATGTTAAAAAAAACGGGGGGACATGCCCTTTGATCAATTAAAATATATTCAACAGTATTGATTGCTAAATTCTTTAACAACATTATAATGTTGCTATGAATGTTTTCAACAATTGATATCAGTGTATATAGTTGTTAATGGAGCCTCTCCAAACTGTATTAGAAAAAAATTATATTCGTTACACAATGAGTGATTTAAGATTACAAAATATTGCAATATTTTCCATAGAACAAGATAGTACAAATAATTTAAATTATGATATTATTTTATTCGATTTTCTACTATGAAAGTTAGGTAAGTTAAGTAAGTAATTGTATAGGTAACAAATGTTTTCAAACTGATGTATACAATGTCTTTTTTATTTTTGAAAAATCCTATATTTATAAATTTAAAAAAGCATATAATTGTTCATGGTTTTTGTGTTGTTTTTTTTTGGGGGGGTGGGGGTGTAAATTTCCAGGTTATTAATTTATTTAAAAAAAAAAAAAGAAAAAAAGTGATACGACTGACTGAAGGGACCAGCCATTAATGACGTCAAGCGATTATGGCTGATTTTTAACCACTTTGCCCCCCTCACACGTCGTCACGATAACTTAGACCACTGCCTCAATGTGACGTCACAAAGATCCCTACCCCTAATAAGAGAAAAATGAGCATGTTTTAAATCATTTTTTCGATTTAAATTATTTTTTAGAGTAATGCTGCACTTTAATATCGTAACACTCGTGAAGCAGCGTAAAAATTCATTAAATAAAGTGTCGGTATTCATATTATTCCGGGGAACTTTTATTTAAAGTTGTGCATTTTTAATGACGTCAAATGTGTTACTCCTCTCTCCTCCCCTCATGCGTGACGCCATTTATGGGCAGCCCCAAAAGGGAGGCGTATTGGAGACCGCCCCGGGTGGCAAAAGCTGTAGCTACGCCACTGGGTGGGGGTAGTGGTCACGTGTCCTTTAAAAAAATTACAACCTCTGTTCGTGCATCCCTCACGCCATTGATTTTGACGGCTTTACGTAAGCTTCTTCTTGAACCCCGCTCTCAGGGAGGTAACCCGTCAATTAACTTTTTAAAAAAACAACAACAAAGCGTTGCCATTTTGAGATTTTAGCGTGGGGGTGCAGGCGATATATTGCGTTCTCGATTTTTTAAAATGTTTCTAAATTACGCCCATCTTATGTTGCCACCGAAAAAACAACTTTTTATTTGTTTTTATACTTACTGCTTTGTCTTGAAACATCTTGCTTTTTTTTATACTGTTTTAATGTGGCCTTTGTACAATATAAAAAAAAATTTAAAAAAGAAAGAAAGAAAAGAAAATCTGAACTTCTTTTAGATAGCTCAGGAATAATGCCGAAGACTCGTGGTTTTTCTTAGTGGCAATTTTTTTTTACAAAACCTTAAGATTTTGGTTTAACATTGATTTATATATTTATACACAAAACTCATTTTCGTCAATAACCACTTATTAACTAAGTTTACATCTAACAAAAAATCCTTGTTCCACAGCCCCCCCCCCCACATTTATTATTTGGATTGTTCCTACTCCAAGTTTGATAGTTGGCATCTGATCTACCTACTCTCAGCGTTCAGCGTTGATTGCCATGGTTCTACGGAAGACTATTTCTGAAAGAAAATTTCCACTAGCCTCAAACACACTCATCGTGATGACGCATTCATTAAACATTATACAATAAAACTATGTGCACTCGCCTCAAACACACTCATCTCGATGACGCATTTATTGGACATTATATAACAAAACTATGTCCATTAGCCTCTAACACACTCAACACGATGACGCATTCCTTAAACATTATACAATAAATTTATGTCCACTAAACTTTAACACTCTCATCACGATGACGCATTCATGGAACATTATATAACAAAACTATGTCCGCTAGCCTCTAACACACACATCACGATGACGCATTTATTGAACATTATATAACAAAACTATGTCCACTAGCCTCTAACGCACTCATCGCCATGACGCATTCATTAAACATTATATAACAAAACTGATAGAGATTCAAACTTGGCTTCCATGACGTCAGTTGTCAAACAGACTTCCGTGAGTAAACATAGCGAGAACAAACAAAATTTAAATATTTTTGGATTTGTCGCTGACAGTTTTTCCAGTCGTTAATATTTTGATTTAAAAAATAATAATAACAGAGAAAGAGATATTCGTTAACCAACAGGCAACTCGCAATAGCTACATTCAATCGCCCTCAGCAAGCAGCCACTGGCCAGGGCGGTCGACCTTGCTTGTCAAATGTGAAGATGCGCATCCGATAGGTGACAAATTAGAATATAATTTCCGTTGGCGGGGATATTGGAAGGAAGTGGGGCTGACATCGGTGGAGAAGTGTAGCTTCACGGGAGCTGGACAGAACTTAGTTTTGTGAAAGGATATAATGTCCATCAAGTTAGATGATACACATTGATTTTTTTATTATAGCTCAGTGCGGTCTCTCATGATCTCTCCCCACCCTCACAACTAACCACATAGACCTCCTCCGAGTCTGCCCGTACCAAATAACAGGAACATACACAATTTTACAGTTTGGTGTCACGCCTTGTGATGTCTGTCAACTGGTGCGGTTCGCAACACCCGCATCCCCAAAGTGACACCACTAAATGTTCCTGCAAATCCGAAATACGGGCATTTTTACTAATCCGGATCCGGCCGGATTTCACTTCATACATTCGACTGAATCCGGCTCGAGTGGGATTTAAAAAAATTGAATCCGGTGCATCCCTAATCATATAGTCTAAGCTAGAGATTTTTTTTCAAAGTTCCCCAGCTTTAAGAATTACTTCATTCAATGACCCAGCACGACATGATTTGCTTGAAATTTGTTTGCGTTCACGGAGATCACATGCGCCGGGTAAGAGCCCGGGACCGACACGGGTGCGGCACGGGGGAGAGAGGGGGGTTAAAGATTCGGGCGAAATTGGAACGAGCTCATTATCTCATTTATAGAGGAGCCGCAGGAAGTTATAGGAGATTCTTATCAAGCTGACAGAGAATGGGGTGGGAGGAAGGCGGGGCGAGACATGGGTGCGTGCAAGGATGTAGATTGGTGGTTGAGCATGAATGAGAAATCACTTAATTCACTTTATCTGGGAGGTCTTACTGGCACGCCGGGATTTGGGGGGAATTATGGCATCACCATAAACACATGTGCATGACGTTCTACACAAGTGTTCAGTGTGACATCTCTATAGTCCGCTCTGGTATTTAAGAGACTCGTTTGTAATATACGTGCTTAAAATTTACTTGAAATCGAGAGAAAACATCCCCGAAGAATGCTGAAGCATGATATAATGATATATGAACAAAATATTAAGTTCAACACCTCATTAGACCAGAGGCGTGGCGAAGGCAGGTGATTTTTTTTTTGGGGGGGGGGTGGAGAGGGGACGGAACATATGTCCACGTGACTCAAAAGTTATACAGGGACAACAACACGGACTAACCATCGTAACATTTAAATAAGTGAGGGAGAGTATTAATTCGGTTACAAAATCACCGCAGTGGAGCAGATGTGTCACCAGGTACCTCAGCCTTCCGTTATGATGATGATGCCTCTTATAGATTTATATGTGCATATAATGCATGACCGATCTACATCTTTAATTAGACGGAATTTATATTAAAACAAAATGGAATTCAAATAATTTGTCACAGTCGATCAGAAAATTCAAAATGTGAGTATTTTAAGATTTTAATTAGCATAAAAAATTAAGTATGAACCCAACAACAGTTAAAATGTAAGAACATGGGCGGCCCTTGATTTAAATTACCGTTATCGTTTATCATAACCAATGCCGTAAGACCATGTTCAAATTTATCAAAAAAATTTAATATGAAACAAAGCGCCTTTCACACCACTAGAAAGTTGACATAAGAGTGGAAAGGTGTTTTGTAGCACACTGTCCTCCCGGGGGGGGGGGCTCTTTCTTTATAAGGAGGGGCAGCATTTACGGGCCAAACTCTGAGATCTTCCTCACCCCCACGGAAAAAAGGTACTCTAAACCGTTTTTCCGCCTCGGGCAGCACACATCCTAACCACCGATTAGCGATGTTAGCCCTCAACCTCCCCACACACACACATCACCACATAATCAGTACACATGTCAGTGATGGCTTCCATTAACAGATATAAACAAATGTGTGTTTATGAGAGGAGGGATAAACACATGTTTACGTGGCCTGGGTAATCTACCCAATTTACCAACGTCACATTTGCATACCGAGAGACCGGGTCCCGGCAGTAAATAAACTGGAATGTTCCCCCCACTAGCCATGTCATTGACACTGTTTACAACACTGATACCCGCCATCGTTCAACGCGATAATTAAAACTCGGGTCCTGTTATAGGATAACCCAACATTTCGATGGAAAGGGAATGTATACGTAATGTCGACACAAGCCGATAGGGATGACAGTTTTGGGATTGTGACGTAGTCAATGTAGGGGGTGAGTTGGTCGAGCTAGCAATCTGATGGGTCTTATGGTTCGAGTCTCGGTGAAGGATGGGACCAGTTCCCGGATTCTAAGGGTGCCCTTGGGTCCACCGAAGCTCGTTGTATACATGACATAAGTTTGGGAAAGTAAGGTGACCGCGCTTTGAACTAGTCCCAACTGGGCTTTTTACTGGCTCCAACTAGCCCCACAATATCCTAATATGCCATGGCTAACTTGTGCTAGCCCTAAAATTCCCTAGCATGATGTGGCTAACTGAAACTTGTAAACTCTGCTTCACTTTCCCCAATAGATAGACCTTCAACGTCTGAAAAAGTGACATCAGAAAGCGTGACAGGGAGTGGGTACGGGCCGGGTTGTCCATCTTAGTTGAAACCTCTCCCAGATCTTGCAGTGAATATTTTCGGGAAACGGCAAAAGGCTTTTGGTTTGGAATTGGTAGATGGGGTGCAGGTAAGACCTTTCAACGTCCTGGGGCGGAACTAGCCCTGCATGTATAAATCACTGATTTTACGGATAACGTACCCCTGGGTGGCTAGTTGTGATGTTATAATGTTCCAGTTGATCACCTTGTTGTTACGTTAAGGGGCACATCAACTACACGAGAGAGAGAGAGAGAGTTAATTGGGAGTTGAGAGAATGCAAAAATTGATTGTACTCCTTAAATTATAGGATAGTAAGTGGTATTTCAGCCCAATGCTCATCAGAGGCTGTGATTTCATGAAACATTTTTAACCATGAGGGCGATATATTCCGAATCCCCATGTACGCACAACATGGATACAGGGATGAGACTAAACATCGGGTGATTTTCGTCGACTTTCAAGCTGTTTCGAATCTTATGGAAATCGTTAGGCATAGTGTACAACTAATTGTTTCTATTCCCGATAACTGGACCTGATGCAGGTAACCGCAATGAGAAACAGCTGATGGTTATTATGCACATAGATGTAATGCAAAAAGCCTGTTTGCCAAAACGTTCGCTCTTTTGTGTCATTCAGTCAGTCTTCTGCATATTCCGTTTGCCTAATCTACATATCTATAAGCCTGATTGCAGTCTCACTCATATTTTGAACTTCAATTATAACCATGCAGCAACGTTCAGTGCCCAGCATAGGAGAGAAAATTCCACCCAACAATTCGAATAAAAATATAGTTTTGACAAACGTTTTTTGCCCACTCACTACCTACAAACGCCAAGGATAATAACTCATTGCTCAGCGGTTCATGCTCTAAGAGTAGTCATACTTTGTTTTCTCGTTGTACTGTTAATATCTCATGAGATCCCGCATAATCCGACACATTTCTGGGCCCCAATTTATCATTAATATTTTTTGGACATCAACAATTGAAACTCCCGGACCCTGACCATTCCCCAGGTCCCGGCCATTCCCCGGGCCGATAACTCCCCCACTCCCCCCACACACACACTTTTGCCTCGTGTGCGGCACCAGCCGTAGGCACGTGCGGTGAGACATTGCACCTGGTCGTCTCCAGAAGGCCCCGGTGTTTGGTGAGAAAACATCCCCTTACAATTTGTGTCAATACCTGAGCGCTGTACCCCGGCGTTGCTGTACCGCGCGGGTACTGCTGTGTGCCGTATTTTTCCCCCCTGCTCAATATGGCTCCTCTCTTTTACACTCGACAGAGTCGTTTTATTTTGTCAACATAACTGGCCGACGGGAGTTTGTTACAAGGGAGAGTATAGATACCGAAGACGGAAGAGAGAGACATACACACTTTTAAAAGAGAGCTGATGTTTTATTCCAAACAGCGTGAAAGCATCGATATCGTTAGGGGCGTCGTCACCAATGTTCCCTTTAAGCTACGCGGCCGCGCAGATATCTTACCAACACCGAAGAGCAGTTTAGAATTACCGCGCAGCAAGTTAGGTAAAATATTGCACTACAATGGATGTCGTGCAACTTTGCACATAAGTTGTTATTATTTTTTTTGTTTTTGCACATGGGCAAACAACTTTAGAGGGAAGATTGGTCTTCACTAAGGTGGGGAAAATCAGCACCCGCTTCCAACTTGAGATGGGTGGGGGAAAGGGGCCGAAGGAAAATCCTACCAATTAGGGCCGAGTTTTATATTGTTTAAGTCTGCACAAGCAACCCGTGAGTGACTTATAGTTACACAAGTGATCCCAGGGTTACTAAAAGTGACTTACAGTTGTACTAGTGACCACATGATTACTAAAGGTTGCACAAATGATCCCTGGGTTACATGCAGCCCATCAAAATTTATTCATTATTAGACCAGAATTTGAACACTGCATCACTTGCCAAAAAAAATAACTGCTGCCTTGCAGATGGTCTTGGCTAACCAAAGGCTATGGAAGCAAATCTAGAAAATACAGCAGGCGGAAGTCGGAGACCACGGGCCAATTGGCGCAAAACTCGTGGCACGCAAAACTCAATATTCGATATTGAGAACGAAGAAGAAGAAGAAAAAGACCAGAATTTGAAATGACATCATTGACCCTAACAATGGCTTACGAGAAATTTCAGCTTTAAACTACGAGATATTCCTTCGGTGACATGGTGGTAATGCATCGTTGTAAGTTTGGAAGACGGCACCAAGCAACCGAAACCAAGGAGTTTAAGCGACAACCGTCATAAGCACTCGGTCGTCGCTGTATAAATGTGCCTCGTGGGAGTCTCGCTTCTTATTTTAGTCGGGCATCGACCAGGAACTAAAGAAGCGTTCTGGTTCCCAATGGGGCAAAGACTCGACGACAAATATTGGAGGGATCTGTTTCTAGCTAGAACATATTTTCTTAATGTTTTGAGACGTGTTGTTGGACTATACCTCCACTCCCTCACTTCATCCGAACCCAACGCCCACTAAACATTTTTTATTTTAAATAAGGAACCGAACGTTTTTCAATTTTATTTATTCAAATTGTTTATATACAAAATGTGAAAAATTTCTTAATCTATATTTTGTTTAATGTTTTATTTTAAGGAATAGAAATCTCTACAAATCAGTTTTAATGTATAAAGAGCACAAATGCCTCTTTTTAAAATACTGATAACGCATTTTAAAATTTTAATAATACATAATAGGTTATATTCTNTTATTATTATTTTTTTTTTATTTTAAAGTTTGTTTTGTTATCTTTAAAGATGTTGTTTATATTGTGATCAGAACCTCAGAGCTAATACATGTTTTGGTCTTTTTGTTTGTTTTTATTTCGTTTTATTTTTTCTCTTTACGTATAAATTTTTACAGAAGTAGAATGTCTAATATAATGTAGATATGTTTTAATACCTGTGCAAGTTATTTGTGCGGTAGATGGCACTATTCAAAGCGTCTAAATTGTCTGTAAGACAAATAATAAAGTTTCAGTTACTTGTTTTGATTACACAATGCGTTTGTGTATATTGTATTTTCTTTAAAAGCTTTTCGATAGTCCTGTTCTATGTCATATTGTGTTGAAGTCAACTAACTGAACTCGTTGGAAAAGTTGATAATTAGCCTGAACGATCAGACGGACAGCAACTCAGCGTGTGTTGATTTTGTTGAGCCAAATCTTCCACTCGGCTGTCAAAACGTCACTTACAATTACGCGACGTATGAATATTATGACATTAATATTGCGTAATTAGTCCTAGACCAAGGAGGGGGGAACTTTGAATAATTAGGCGGCCAAAGCTGTAGATCCAATGGAATGGTATAATTCACAACATGGGATATTAATCATGCAACACTCGTATTAAATTTACTCAATCGCTTAATAAACTCCGAAATTATTTTAGTATTCAAACAAATAAATAACAGTTAAAGGAGAGGTCCAAATGTCCTTTGGTATGCGTTGTTGCTACAAGTCGTAATAAAGTTACACATTTAAGTTGGAGATGGATGGCAATGGATGGCATCAATTTTCGATGGTCCATGTGTTAAGTAAAAAAAAAAACAACAACACATGCTCTAAGTTGCACAGCATCCATTTTTAAAAATACAAAATTTTCTGTTCGGTAATTCTAAATTGCTGCGTGGCGTCAGTCAGATATCTGCGCGCGGCCGTGCGGCAGCGCATCTTAAAGTGAACATTGGATTGAATCCGCACAGATCCAAAAATCACGATTAGAAGTGATCTACGCCCGCTTTTCAAGGTGAAGGCCAATGACCTAATGACATGGATTTGTTGCCACGCAGCTGGCAGATTATTGAGAACACGATTTCCAGATGCATCAACTCCGCCTTTTCCCATCACTGCTCCCTCGCCTTCTCTCAATCTCTTGCGGCCTGTTGCTCTAACAGCACCCACACCAGTTGTCTCCCGTCCCGACACACTTGTTTTCCCAGCCGAAATGTTTTCATTTGACTCTCGTTTGATCCTGGAAAAGTTAAAAGACGTCAGCCGGAAACACGGGCTACGCCACGGTGGTCCTCCAGGGGTGTGACAAACAGGGGCAAGAGGAGGTGAGAGGGCTCCAGGGAGGGGATACGGGGAGGAGACAGCAGATGTTCTAGGGCTCAATATTAATAAGGGGCGTCAAAATTAACTGCGATGATAATACATTTATGAACCCGTGAATAATATCTAATTTAGGATATTAAGGCGGCGGGATGGGGTGTAAATTGAGGACAGTCCTTGATTGCCAAACACTCAGGCTCCGCCTCTGACTTAACAGAAACATGGAATCAGAAACAATATATCGCTGGAGTAAAAGTTTCTACTCTCGTTGGAAAGGAGCAACACAACTAACTTATATATACTACTTACGACTTAGTGTTTTAAAAAGGCGTAAAAAATATTTATTCTAATGTCATCTATTATACAGCAGATAATTGCGTCCTACGCTTATCCATGGTTTCTCTTATGTCTTGCATTTTTTATTAGAGTTCTAAATTTTGATGATGAGTTGGTTTTTCTGGTTCATTCAGCCAGTGGCGTCGCTAGGGGGGTGCGGAGGGGGCGGGCCGCCCCGGGTGACACCATCAGGGGGGTAACACCAGACCATAAAATGCTATATATTCCCGTTATTTGGCACTGCAAAACACGGAGGAGTTCTATGGGTTAAATCATGAGGGGGTGACACCATGAGCTACCGCCCCGGGTGACACCAACCCTAGTGACGCCTCTGCATTCAGCCAACCCAACCACGTCCAAGTTCCAGACGGAAAGAACGAGAATTTTCATGTGTTTGTTTTTGCATACGGAACAAGAAAATTTTTTCATCGCTTTGTCTATCTGAGGATTGTTTTAAATTATCTTTTTTATTGTATTTCATTCGCTAATGACATTTCCAAAGATAAAGGAACACCGTCAATAGGGATAGTGTCCCCAACCCCGGGCGTGACGATCATTTTTCCAAACCCTTCCCTGAAAAACAATCGGCAGTTTGTCGAACATATATAATGTAAAAAATATATATTTTAAAATATAATTTTAAAAAATTGTGGAATGGTGTGATTGCTAATGTTGAATAAGCGTTTTATTACCGTTTGCTTTTGGTAATATTGAATTAAGACAACTGGGTACAAACAGGGCTGGACTTACCTATTTGGAGGGGAAAAAGCTATAGATTAGGGCCCCCACTACACCCACCTTCTTAGAATTTTGTTTTCACATTAGTCACTGACATAGAATATTTGGGCTTTATCTAAAGTAGCTTAGGGCCCCATCCAATGTAAATCCGGCCCTGAGTAAAATGCTTGTGGGAGAAAAGCAAAATTACAACTAATGTGAAATAACAGATTGACTTATTCCAGCCATCAATAAAGACCATCGATGATCATGTGTTGTCATTTGGCAGGAAATATATCTATACTAATAAAAGGGAAAGCCCTCACTGACTGACTGACTGACTCACTGATTCATCACTAATTCTCCAACTTCCCGTGTAGGTAGAAGCATGAAACTTTGGAAAGTTGTTGGGTACCCTCTCACAACGAAAATTGGCGAAAAAGAATTTTAAAAATCTCGCTCATGTGGGGCCGGGGGCCCAAAAAGTTTCTTTCCTTATATGGGCTCTATAAAAATTGAAAATCACCGATTCTCCAACTTCCCATGTTTCATCATGAAACTTTGGGAAGTTGTTGGGTACCCTTTCACTACAAAAATTGGTGAATTTTTTTTTGAAAATCTCGCTCATTTGGGGCTGGGGGCCCAAAAACTTTTTTTTGCCTACATCACTAATTCTCCAACTTCCCGTGTAGGTAGTAGCATGAAACTTTAAGAAGTTTTTGGAGACTCTCTTACGACAAAAATTGGCGAAAAAGATTTGTGAAATTCACACTCATGGGGGTCGGGGCCCCCAAACTGTTTTTTTTCCTTTTAAGCTATATACTAAATGAAAATCAACAATTAATCTATTTCCCGTGTAGGTAGAAGCATGAAACTTAAAAAATGTTTTGAGTACATGCTTCCGACGATAATTGGCAAAAGAGAATATTAAATTTCCCACTCATGGGGTTGGGGCCCCGAAAACAATTTTTTCATTAAATTAGCTTTTTAAACATTGAAAATCACCAATTCTCCTATTTTCCGAGTAGGTAGACTCATCAACTATTGGGGAGTTTATAAATACACTTTCACGAAGCTAGCAGGTGAAATAATTTTTAAAGTATCTCTTACTGGTGGGGCTGGGGGCCCAAATTTAAAAACTAAAAATCACTATCTCTTCCATTCACCATGTAGGTGGAGAGCATGAAACTTTTGGAAGTTGTTGAGTTTAATCTCCCGATGATAATTGACGAAAGAGAATGTTAAATGCCCACTCATAGAGGTACGGGAGCCCCCCAAAAATGGGGCACCATAAACCCCCCCCTTATATGAGCTATTTACAAATTGCAAAACATTAATTCTCCTATTTCCCGTATAGTTTGAAGCATGAAACTTTGTAAGTTTTTTGAGTACATGCATCCGATGATATTTGGCAAAAGAGAATGTTAAATTTCCAACTAATGGAGGCCGGGGCCCCCAAAACATTTTTTTTATATGAGCTATATAAAAATTGAAAATCACTAATTCTCCTATTTCCCATATAGGTAGAAGCATGAAACTTTTGAATTTTTTTGAGTACAAGCTCCCGACAATTGGCCAAAAGAATGTTAGAATTCCCTCTAATTGGATACCGGGGGCCCAAATATATGTTTTCTTATATTAAAAACCAACTTATCACTATTTCTCCCATTTTCCGTGTAAGGTAGGAGCATGAAACTTTGGGTAGTTGTTAAGTACCCTCTCAGGACAAATGTTGGTGTAAAAGAATTTTGAAATACACACACATGGGGGCCGGGGCCCCAAAAACGTTTATTTTTCTTATATGAGATTTATAAAAATTGAAAATCACTGATTCTCTTATTTCTCGAGTAGGTAGACTCATGAAACGTTGGGGTATTGATAATTACACTTTCACGATGGTAGCAGATGAAAACATATTTTAAAATCAATCTTTCTGGGGGCCGGGGGGCCAAATGTAGTTTTTTTTCCTAATATAAACTATATAAAAACTACACATCACTAATTCCCCGATTCTCCATTTAGGTAGAAGCATGTAAAAACATATAACTTTAAGAAGTTGTTGGGTACCCTCAAAACGACGAAAATTGGCGTAAAATAATTCTTAAATGCACGCTCATGAGGGTTTGGGCCAAAAAAAACATGTTTTTTCCTTATACGTGCTATAAAAATTTGAAAATCAATATTTCTCCTATTTTCCAAATAGACAAATGCATTAAACTTTGGTGGTTTGTTAACTACACTTCCACGATGGTAGCAGGTGAACAATTATTTAAAACATTTTTTACTGTGGGCTGGGAGGCCAAAATGTTGTTTTTCCCTAATATTAACTATATAAAAATTAAAAATCACTAATTCTCCCATTCCCCATGTAGGTAGAAGCATAAAACTTTAGAAAGTTGTTGGGTTCCCTTTCACGACAAAAATTAGCGTAATATAGTTTTAAAATTCACACTCATTGGGGCCGGGACTTCAAAAACGTGTTTTTTCCAAATATGTGCTATATACAAATTGAAAAGCACTATTTTTCCTATTTCCCAAAATAGGTAACGCATAAAACGTTGGGGAATTTTTAAATACACTTCCACGATAGCAGCATGTGAAATAATATTTAAAATATTCCTTGGTGGGCGCTGGGGGCCAAAATATAGTTTTTTTATGCACTCACTTATCAGTAATACTCCATCGTCCCGCAGCAAAGCGCGGGCAAATTGCTAGTAAATAATAAGCATCTCAGCTGAAACAATAATAATTTAATGTAAAAGCCGGTGGGCGAACACTTATGAAGGAAGTTATCATTCTAAAGAAATACAGTAAACAATTAAACGTTGAGAAGAGATTATTTTCAAGCTTTAATTATTTTTTTTTGTTTAGAATGTTTTTGTTTTTTCAAACAGACCAATCGCAGCTATGTGTAAATCCTCTGCTTCTAACAACTTTGAAAGCATACGGGATCCACCAATTTTATTTCCATGAACATTTGTTTTACCAATGATGAATTTACCAATTCAATTATTACATTAGTTAATGAAACGAGCAAAATACCCGTGCTACGCTACGGGGTAGGCACAATAAGAATCACTTTATTTGGTTTTGGGTCTCAAATTATCCTTAAAATTGAATGTAAACGCATCTGGAAATTAGGTTAGTGATAAATCAACCCCCTTCTTAATAAAAACATCGATATGTGTGTCGAGAAAAATAAAAATATTATTAATTTAAATATTTCCCATCAATTTTGGTATTTCTGCTTTAATATAGCATCATTATTATCATCCGTGGCTCTACAGGCCATGTAGGGCCCTGGCTTGCTCCACCACATCCTTACAGCTACAGCCCATGTAGGGCCCTGGCTTGCTCAACCACATCCTTCCAGCTACAGCCCATGTAGGGCCCTGGC
>MUZC01000782.1:128941-158529 GCA_002072015.1 Radix auricularia | reverse complement strand
CTAAATTAAGGTATGTATGAGTTAATTTGTTTTAAAGAAACACCTTAAATCGCAAGGTTTGAGCTGAAAATGTACCCTGCTGGTTTACTTTAGTTGTGCAAAAGTATTTTCTATTTGGTGGTTGGACACTTCGACCCCGGACGATTTGACCCCGGACGGTTCGACCCTGGCAGTTCGACCACAGGACGTTTCGTCCCCAGGTCATTTCGACTCCGGTCGGTTCGACCACGGGCGGTTCGACCCTAGGGCGTTTCGAGTAGTTTCGACCCCGGACGTTTCGACCATTTCGTTTCTAAACTGAGATTTTTTCATTTATAATGTGTTATTTTATTACTATTATTATTTTTCATTAATTTTTGGTATGTTATTAATTAGAAATTAAAAATAGAATTTCAACTCCTATCCCAAACACACTTAAAAAGTACCTAAGTTAAATTGGGTTTTAAAGATGTATATATTTAAGTGGCTCAAAGATTTTCACTGTAATAACAAAAATAAATGATTTTTTTTTAAAGTGTCGATAAGCTGAACAATGCACCTCGCAGGCGTTGCTACCATTACAAACACGCGCCCTTCAATTTACTTCTTGTGTTCCTTAACATGTGAAGACCTCACTCGCAGAAATACTGATTTTAATAAGACGTACAAAATTGTCAGTATTTTTAAACATGTTACAAAGGCTGACTCAGTGACCACCACATCACGCCGTGTGCTTGCGAAGGTTATGGGAAAAGTAAATAAAGTGAGGTGGGGGCGCAGCGAGAATGTAGGCACCTTTAGAAAGGACAATATGATCACATTGCCTTTTTATTGCCCGATGACATCGGATTGAGTTTGGGGTGGATTTAGATAGGTTTTGAATCGCGCAATTATCACAATCATAAATGTACGATGAATTTTGACTGGTTATACGTGTACGTACTTTTTCCAAATAATCGTAAATTAAACGTTACATATAACTATTTCAAACTGAATTTAATTTTTAATGCATAATAATATTATGCTGAAGGTGGTCTAAGTAGTAGCGCTTTAGACTGCTGAACGGTGGGAAGAACTCTAGTCACGAGTTCAAACCACGCTACTGGCAAGGCCCACGGGGCATTGTGCTAGCCACACAATCCCCTGCTCGTTAGTGGTAGCTTAATAACTTGTGAACGCTACTTCACTTGCCCTAGAGTCCGTCATGGACTGAAAAGGGGTTATTTTTATATACAAAACACAATAATAAATTTCTACGGTGTAGATGGATAGGGGTCGAAACGTCCGGCGCCGAAACAACCTCGGATCGAAACGTCCTGTGGTCGAACTGTCCGGGGTCGAACCATTCGTGGTCGAACTGACCGGGGTCAAAACCTCCTGGGTACGAAACGTCCTGTGGTCGAACTGGCAGGGTCGAACCGTCCGGAGTCGAAATGTCCGTAATTCTTATATAATAGTGCCACTCAGGGCTCGGCAATATTATCAACTCATGACCCAAGAAACGAAAAGCACCCTTCAAATAGTTCACAAAGTTGCCCCTCTTTATAAAAAGTACATTTCCGCTATTTAACTCCCACCCTTACAACAGTGTATTAACGCTTATACACGTACCATTTTATTATTTAAAATCCTTTAGCGTTTACTTTGAATATGAATTTCCTAACTGTCAGTTTATAATGAAATCGATCCCAAACACTTACTTGTATTAAGTAAGCACCTATGAGAAATACATCTTCCTCCCAAACAGATATTTGCAATTGTTTTTTATGATAAATCACTTGATAAAAACTTCAAAAGCGGTTCAGTGTTATGTTTTATATTAAGAAATTTCATTTTCTGTAATTTTGACTTGTTATAAGCCCGTATAAAATTTGCCTCCATCCGATTATATACATAGATGTATAAAAGCTTATATTAAAATGTAAAATTGATATTTCGTCTGCAATTAAATAATTTCTTCACATTTATTTCTAAACTTATTTAACAGTGACTAAGAGAAATTAGTTCGACCCATCTTCGTGTGATTTTATTATTGTAAAATAATTTAAAATTTTAGAAAGGTTCCATTTTCTTTAGAAATAAATATTCGCTAATTAGCCTCAATCTTACCCAATTACATATTATAACTATAAAAAAATGCAATTTCAATAGCGACTATGCGTTCTTTTCACTGTTTATTTTCCATTGTGACAATTCATGCGAGTGATCGTCCAACTAATGCTCAAGGGCTCATTTCTTCTAAAATGAAACATAAAGTAAAACCATCTCTGAAAAAATTATTGGAGATTGATCTTCTAATTAATAGTTTTTTAAGTCACATTCTATGACTTCTCGTTATCTTTTATTCCAGCACCAAGGAAGAACGAATCGGCAGAAACTTTTGTTCATAAAATTAACGGAATTTTTCATAATCCAGTGCATAATTTTAACTATACATAAACCATTACCTGGTAACGTCTTTTCACTTTTAGCAATCTATGAAATAAATCGTTATTTCACAATTAATACAAACACACAGTCACACGCACACACAGACGCACACACACACAAATGAAAACACTCGCACACATGCTTATTCACACACTCGGATTATAATCAACATATTAAGTAACATCAAATAAATTAATATAATAAAAGCTTCATGACGCCACTTCATTTTTTTACGGCGCGCAAAACCACACGTTCAGTTAATCTCAAACCCAAAATCATTATGATTTTACGTCAATATTTTCAATTTTTAAAAAAAAAGTAATCAAGAGTTGCGTGGTATAGGGGCTTCTGACGGACGGAAATGCGCCTTAGCGCATTATATAATAGATAAACTTTTGAACCCCCCCCCAACACACACACAACCTTAAACGCAATTTTCAAATCCCCCCCCCCCCCCAATTCTTCATTTTAAATTGTTTTTTTTTTTAAACCAATATATTATCTTCTCTGTTAAAAACGGTCATTCTATACAGAAGATTATTACGTCCTACGCTTATCCATGATTTGTGTTTAGTCCTGCATTCGTATTATAGTTTCAAATGATGATGAAGTGTTGGCTTTCCAGGTTTCTTCAGGCAACCCATCCACGCTCGAATACCGGACGGGTAGAAAGAAGCTTGTATGTGTTTGTTCTTGAATACGGAATAAGAAAGGTGTTCTTAGGTCTATCTGAGGGTTGTATTAAGTTATCTTTGTGTTGTATTTCTAATTTAGAATTGATCGCTTTATATATAATTACTACTTTAATATTGGTTCTTCTATCCTCTAGTGTCCCGAGGTTTAATGACTTAACCAATGGTGTTACTCTTGTGAGTTTTGAATATTCTCCAGTAAGGAATCTGGAAGCTCTTTTTTGAACTTGTTCTAGTTTATCAATATTCTTCTTTGGTGGATGGGTCCCATACAGAAGATGCATATTCTAGTATTGGTCTCACCAAGGTGAGGTAGCATTTTTGTTTTATATCTTTATTAAATTTGAACTTAAGGTTTTGTTTGATTTTTTAAAAATAACCCCATTGACATGGTTTGGAAGCTGCATTTCAGACCTTAGAAAATGTCGGCTATTTTCGGAAGAAGAATTACAACATCTGAAAAGAATTTCTTCATTTCGTAAGTACAGGCGCCGTCCCCTTAAGCCCACCCACCCTGAGCACGGCAATGCAAACAGCTAAGACCGTCTCTTTTGTTGCAAGATGGTAACTCATTCATTTGCTAACAGTTTTCCGACAAAAGCCGCGACAAGAGCTTTTAGCTGATGATAAATAGCCGCGTGTTTATAGCACGTATCACTTGCCAGTTTGTTATCAGATGAGAGCTCCTAGGACGTATTGCCCAGAATCGTCCGTTTAGAAAGTTTAAAAAAAAAAAAAAAAAAAAAGGATTGACAATGTTCCTATTAAGGTTCGTTAAAATAATTTCAAATCAATAATTCTGAAAGTAAAGAAAACAATTGCTATGTACGAATTGCTGCTAAAATGAATGGAGTAGAATGAAAGAGAGATTTTTCAAAGTTTTCTTCTCAAAGATCGTTCTAAATATTATAGTTATCGTTTGGTGTTTGTTTCAACCCTATAATATATATGTTATGGTTGGCGAGAACTTGACAACATACTGGCATTTTTTTCGTTTTTTTTTATTCTCCAGGAAATCCAGTAAACTTTTTCGGTATTATTTTCTGTGTGGCCCGTGCACATCCTTGGGACCTCACTAATATATTTGCAAAAGACACGAACCTTATACCTGGTATGGCTCAGGAGAAGTTGCATGATCAAGCTGGAACTGAGAGGACAGACATTTCAAATATATAAACGCAGTTTTTTCCATAAGGAAATAGCGTTAAAAACTTATTCAAGCATAAGAAAGTAGTTGAACACATTTCCTAATCGTTTTATTGAAATAAGAAGGGGTTCCCGGTTTACGACATTGATCAGTTCTTAAGACGCAATTTTCAGTATAAGTCAGAAATTTAAAGAAATATTTAATTAACAGCTAAGTATTGTACGTACAGTGCTCTAAAAATGTAACAGTTCATGACATAAAAAAGTATTTTAAAAAAGAAAAAAAAAACCTAAGCACATGAATTTAATTACATTTTAAATTTAAAAAGACGGAATGTTGCTAGTATCATTTTAACAATTTTATCAGGGTGCGTTCTGAACCGGCGTAACCCGAGGACTCCCTGTAGTTTGTTCTGACAACATATTGGTTAGAGTCTTTGTTTTTCAACATTAGTAAAAAAATATATATTTTCATGTCTGTGTCTCCTTGTGTATAGAACAATTCTAACGTTTATATTGACAAACCTGTTTCTTATATTTTTTCCCCCTGATTTAACACTTTTCCCGTGTTGATATTTAGAACCCGTTGTTTATGTGTTTGTCTTGTTATGAAATATAACCCTTGCCCCATCCCAGTGTTTCCATATCGTACTTTCCAAATAAACTCCACTACCAACCCCCCCCCCGCACATCTTCTTCTCTAAATTTGCATCGATACCTTTTCCATGTTCCAGGTGGCGCAACTTTTACGACCATCAGCGTAAAGCTTTTAAAGCCTTTTAAAACGAATCTATGCCCCCCCCCCCCGCCTTTTTTCCAGCTTTCCGGGCCACATGGGCGCAGTGGCGAATTCATTCAAAACAACTCCCCGGGACGACAGCTATGACATGAAGATCGAAACGACTCATCTTGTTGAAAAAATGTCTGATGTCTTGTCTCAAATCTTTCACTTTTCTTTTTATTTCAATACGTGCTCATTTAACAACTAGACAATTAGGCCAAATTTTAGCCCCCCCCCCCCTAACGACCATGATTTCGCACAAATCTTTTTCGTGCTTTTTCTCCAATGGAAAGCGGAGCTGGTTCTTCTTTCGTGTGAAATTAAACCCGTAAGAGAAACTCTTCTGCACGCCGATTAATTCCGAACTCGAAACTCTGCTGGATCCCCCCTCACCCCCACCCTGTTCAGGTTTTTCCATCTCACCCTCTGAGTTTACGTTGCCAAAAGGCCATGCTTCATTTGGCGCCAGTTAAGCGTGACGAGAGGCAGTCAAACCCTGGGGGTGATTGAAACAAAAAGGTCATATTAACTTTCCTCGTCCTTACTCTATTTTTTGTTATTACTTCTGTTTTTTTTTTTTTTATTTGTTGTTTATGAAAGGTAGAACTTCTCTGAGTGCCGTTCTCTAGACAAGATTGATGGGAAAATGCTGTAGTGGGAAGACCACGTTGAGACGGCGTGAGACGGGAAATGGTGCAGGAGCTACTGAGAATTTCATGGTTAAGACCAAGGGTCCTCGAAAATATGAACTAGGAAATTTAACGGGGGATAATTTAGAATATAAAAAAAAAACAACAACAAAAACATACAACTAGCGCCCCCACTTCACACCCAACTCGCACTTTCGTGGAAAACAGCAGTTATGAACAAAAGTGTAACACTTAATTAAGTAGACATTTCAATAATTGCTATTTCTCAGTTGGTTCTGGTCCATTGACAAGCCTCATAGCGCGAGCTGCATACTTCAATTCATGACAGATAGTTAATTTTAAGAATCCTAAAAGAAATTGATTGTTTAATTAAAAAGATAATTTGAAATTCATAATATCTGATTCATGCTATTAGTAAATAATATATCGGTTCGCAATAGATAGCATTTTAGTTTCAGTTGGTTCTGTAAAACAGATAGCATTTTTTAAAAGCCGAAATTCATAATGTGAGCATATTGTTGATTGATGGTGTCAATATTTGACGAGATGATGTGGATAGAAATTGATGAGGTGTGGGCGAATTAAGTCTATAGTTGAATAAATATAGACAGCAATGGATGAGATCAGGGCAAGTTGATTGAGATGTGGATAGCAATGGATGAGATCAGGGCAAGTGCAATGGATGAGATCAGGGCAAGTTGATTGAGATGTGGATAGCAATGGATGAGATCAGGGCAAGTTGATTGAGATGTGGATAGCAATTGATGAGATCAGGGCAAGTTGATTGAGATGTGGATAGCAATGGAAATGATGTGGGCAATGTAGGAATATGGTTGACTGGATGCGGATGACAATGGATGCGTTATGGGGAAGCTGAATGGATGAGGTCATCAATGGATGAGCTGTGGGGAAGTTGAATGGATGAGGACATCAATGGTTGATGATGCAATGATACCATGAAACTCCAGTGATATAATAAATCCTCGGCCTTTGCTTACTTTTTGAACGGAAAACACAAGAAAACCACTGCCTTTGTTTCAATCATCAAATAACACGTATGACTTCTTTATAATACCACACAGGACACATCTATTTCCAATTGACATTATCGCATCCTGGCAAGTATTCAATTTCTTTGTTTTGAGTATCGTCCATCTAAACGTTTCTCCAACTGTAACATTTCGGCAACACAAACAGGAAGCATCATTTATAATATGGGAGGTGGTATGCAGTATCTGTGGGTGCTCTAAGGACGTCATGGAATACAAATAAACAATATTATTATATTGGTGTAAATTTCGCTCAGAATCTATGTCGTATGTCCTTGAAATATATCTTATTTAAAATCGGACAGCTTATATCCCTAAAAAAAGCTAATTTTTAACAAAAGGGCCGTCCATAAAGTACGTCACGCTCCAGAGGGGGAGGGGGTGAAAGAAAGTGTGACAGTTTGTGACAATGGGGGAGGGGGTGTCCGTCATGTGTGACGTCATGGTGTTTTTTAATGTTAAATTTTAATCATTTTGTCAATAAAAATATATTTTTGTACGAAAGTGTGACGTATTTTAGGATGGGGGTAGGTCCAAGATTTGTGACAGTTTGTGACAGGGAGGAGGGGGGAGTTAAAAATGGTCAGAAATAGCGTGACGTACTTTGTGGACGGCCACAAAAAGATTAAGAATAATTTCGTCATATTTTTATCTTATTTTCCTTAGGCTTAAAGATAAGAAGGGGAAAAAAGCGCACAATTTTCCGAATGCAAATCTTCATTATAAGGGTCGTAGATTGACCCCTGACCCTGCTAATTAGATGCACTACTGATGATTGACCTTGCTGTCTTTGTCTACTGGAAAAATCTTTTCTCACTCCGAACGAAACCGGCACAGTTCATTCTTAGGAAGTTAGCAGCTCGGAACAAGTTGTCCTTGACACCTTGATTCTCTAACCCATTTTTTGTGCGCGCGTCACACTTATTAAACACATCACGGCCTCAGGACCTGAGTTATTGTTGTTGGAGACATGCGCCATTAAAGCCATACATTAACTAAGTGAAACGTTTGCTTATTCGCATCAACGTCCATTTCCCCTATCCCTCAGCCTCCCGTCACCCCCCCACACGCACTCCCCTTTTCTTGCTACATGGTGACCTGTCAGTCAATCAGGGATGAACCTCCCCCCCCCCTTCTTTTGCCACCCTACTCCAAACCTGAGCTGAATCCCAAGGGTTTGTCTCCCCTGGAACAGTTTATCATAGGATACGCTTCCGTCCAGTTTGACACAAGCAATTTTTGTCCCCGAGGGAAAGAAGAGATGAATTGTTGCTGCAGAGCATGGAATGCCATTAGCCCTTGACATATTTATACACATATTCGAATTATGAACGGTAACTTATCTCAGTTTATCAGAGGCCAATGCGATTGGGGCGTTCTCGGAAGAGAAAGAGGCACGGCGAAAACAAAGGAGATGGGATGCGGTGTAATTTAAGAGCGTTCACATTTAGGTAATGAGACGAAGTGATTTATTGTTCAACCGTTTTATATCAAGTAACCTATCTTTGGACGGTCCATGATGTATCAGACTCGTATGCTGAGCCGCGGTGGCGCCGAGTTGTAACAGTCCACCACTACTTCGTTAGTTCAAATACATGTACAAAAAATCATGTTAAGCCTGGTCCCTTTTGGAACTCAGGACGTGTTAGCGCATTTTCGTATTATGTATCAGTACTTATGTTAGATATCAGCATTATGTAGTTATCAGTAATTGTGTTTAGATTTTAGACATATTTTTATGAATTTTCTTGTGTAATGAATATACCTGACATTTTTAAATTTAAAAGTCATTTCTTTACATTTTAAATTTTTTTATTTTCTCTTTAATCTAACTACAAGTCACCACAAATGATGACGTAAAAGTCTCTAAACCTTTACACATATTCTAATGACGTCAACTAAAAAAAACAACTAATTCTTTTGCACGCCTTCGCACCACTCTTGAATGCTTGAAAAATGCTCTATTCGACTTCCGGCAATGGCGGCCGTTCCTTGTGCCAGTGTTAACTCTCGATTCGCAAAGTTTTTTGGTAGTTTTAACGGGGTTTTTTAACGGATCGAGTAACTGAGTGTTGATGCACCAATGGCAGGTCAGGACATACAAAAAACATATATACATCATGGGTCTAGGACTTATGGATCCTGTGATCAGGGTGATGACAGACGGACGGACGGACAAAACGGGTGCAATAGCGATTTCGACATCTCGAAAATGCGCTAAAAATATATGTCTGTGATCCTGGTTACCCAGGCGAAACACTCAGAGGGGACCGTCAGTGTGATGTCCATCCGGCCCACTCAGAGGGGACCGTCCTGGAGATTTCCATGCGGCCCACTAAGGGTAGACCGTCCAGGATATGTCCATGCGGCTCACTCAGAGGGGATCATCCTGGAGATGTCCATTCAGCCCACTCATAGGGGACCTTCCGGGATATGTCCATGCGGCCCACTCAGGGTGGACCGTCCGGGAGATGTCCATGCGGCCCAACCAGAGTGGTCAATATCGTCGGTCTATCATACGAAAAAGTTTGAGAAGCACTGCAGTTGAGGATACACACAATGCTTCATCACAGCTCTCAATAACGCATTAATGAGAAAAATTGAGAGACATAGCTGTCAGTCAAGTGAATCAGAGACTTCACAAGGCGTGCTGAGCGAGATAGTTGGGGGATTTCCTTGCTTTCTTCCTTGATTTTTTAAAAAAAATATGTGGGACTCTTTCTAAATGGCAGAGTATGTTTTTTTGTGTAGAATCGGTGCGACAAAATTTTACCCAACACCAGGTTCCAGTAGCTCTACTTATGCCACTGCATAATTTTTTATTATTTTAAAAAAGAAAAACATTGCAATGGTTATGAAACAATACAAAAATAACTTAACATGTTCACTTCCTATAGCTAGTTAAAAATATTCTTTCAAATACATAATACAAAATAACATTTTCATGATTCGACCGAATATGTTCAGTTTTTCGATTCATATCTTGTTTTCATTAACAACTCATAAGACATTCACAAGATTTTTCAATCTGCACAACATCGAAAATGAGAGATAAAACTGGTTACCGATTCTTCGAAACAAAATTACAAGAAGGCAAAACTCATTGAAGAATTCATGGAAGAAGATTTTCTCGCTTCGTATTGATTTCAATCTTCTGCGCACACATACATACACCGAGACAAACAAACAAAAGTGACTGATGAACTGACAGTCTCGATTAATAGACCCCGGGGGTCTCACGGTAACGACATCACCGCCTCGTGGCAATCGATTAGATTGGACATAGATTGAGAAATTTTCAGAAATGTTTACTGTAATCCTTTTTATAAAAACCATGTCAATGATGTACTAATAAAGTGTTTCCAATGCCATAGTATGTGACATAAAACATGACATTTGATATGCCATTTGATATTACATTTAATATTTTGTCGTATTTATTTTTGAGATAAAGAGATGAACGGGACACATCCCAACACGCCTCACCTCACCCACCCCCTTTCCAAGTTCAGTTTAGTGACTTGAGATATAAAGTTCTTTATACTCTGAGTGGCCAACTGGATACTTACCAATTCTACTGTATCGCGAGTCTGACACTATGACAAGTTCACGAACCAAATTGAAATATTTTTTGGTAACACGTGTTAAGGTCGTACAAGAAACAATTGGCGTACATACTAAATTTTAAATTTCAACGTGAAAATAAGCGTAGTTCTGAAATGTGTACTAAAAGACTATTCAAATTTAACTCCGCATGAGTATGTTATTAAAAAAAAACACATGTTTAGGTACTTTAAGTGCACTATCAATTAACTGTAGTAATTGAATTTCTAAAGCTGTTCAGCCGTGTTTTAAATATGCTGAGCCCCTGATGTTTGAATGCAAAAGGGTTGGAATATAACACCATACACACACTAATTCGCTCTTTAATTACATATTTCTTGAACTTAACGCTTTCAGAGTACATGTTATAATTTTAAAACTTTTCAGATGCCCTCTATTCTCCCTCGCCACCTTCTCGGCTTGTTCTAATAACATTGCCATTACACGGATTCTCATTACTAGAGCCAAGAAAAGTTACCCTGCCACTTGCTACCCCACCCCCTACTCGCGCCCGTATGGAGTAAAAAAAAATGCAATGCAATTTAGTTGGCCATTGAAATCTCTGACACACAAGTGACAGCATCAAATTAACCTCAGACCTCGAGATTAAACCATCGCCGTATTATTTTATCTTGTTTCAATGAATAATGTTTTTCCTCCGATGCCGCCTCCCCTCCTACATACACGAGCTCTTCCATCCCCACCACACCTCTCCTCAACCCCTACCCATCCCTCCTCTTTCGCAAAGCCAGCTATTTCTTAAAGCACCCCCCCTCCCAACCCTCCATGCTGAGGGGAATAATTCTGTCCTCCAAGTCCGACTCGGTAACATAGAAGAACGCCATTAGGGAATTGAGTTGCATATCATCAGATATCTGATAGTGACGCTACAAGATCATAGTTGGATTGGAGCAGTCTTATTTCAGGGGATTTAAGAAAGAATAAAAAAGGATTGTTTTTTTAGTTTATAATTTCTCGTTTAATCACGATTGTATTTTGTTTTTGTTTTTAAAGTTGATAAGTTTATGGAAATTTGAGATATTCACGAAGTGATATCGATCTTTGATGAATGGTATTAAATATTTATAAGAGATTTCTTAATGTTTTATTACATTTGTTATTGAAGTCCACTCAAAAGTTTCTATCGAAATCCAAACAAACCATTCTGGCAGAAATAAGCCTTAAGTTATCGACAAGTAAGCATATATATATATATATATATATATAATTATCTGTCGATAGATTAGTTACATATGTAACAACACTAAAAAGTGCTAATATTTAGTCAGGTGTCTATATGTCTGGTAGATTATTGGACACGATTGTCAGTTACAGATAAAATAAAAGTAAATGAAACTATAAAATCTTATGATAATCTAACGTCCTATTTAAAAACAAGGAAAAACTTGAATGAGTATTAGAATCTAAACGCAATTTCTACCAAGGAATTTCCGATTTTTAGCGCATTTTCGAGAAGTCAAATGCGCTATTGCACCCGTTTTGTCCGTCCGTCCGTCTGTCATCACCCTAGATCTCAGCATCCATAAGTCCTAGACCCATGATGTATATATGTTTTTTGTATGTCCTGACCTGCCATTTGTGCATCAACACTCAGTTACTCGATCCGTTAAAAAACCCCGTTAAAACTACCAAAAAACATTGCGAATCGAGAGATAACACTGGCGCAGGCAACGGCCGCCATTGCCGGAAGTCTTAGTATTATCAAAAGTATTAGTTTTTTTTTTNACGATCTATCAAACAACAATTGACGGAGTATTTGGGCGATTAGCTGATTACAATTTAGAATGTTTCATTTATGAGTCCTATTTCAGTGACCACAAACCACTTGTAGTTAGATTAAAGAGAAAATTAAAATTTTAAAATGTAAAGAAATGACTTTTAAATAAAAAAAATTTCAGGTATATTCATTACACAAGAAAATTCATAAAAATATGTCTAAATTCTAAACACAATTACTGATAACTACATAATGCTGATATCTAACATAAGTACTGATACATAATACGAAAATGCGCTAACACGTCCTGAGTTCCAAAAGGGACCAGGCTTAACATGATTTTTTTTTATTCACGGTAAATTTTTCTAGATTACATTAAAAGTCAATTCAAATTCGTAATTCTGAAACTTAACAGAATGTGACGTCATATCCCCTCACGCTACATACATCCCACCAAGAATTTGTCAATGTAATGCGCACCACGCAACAATCTGCATTAAAATTCATTTCAATTCAATAATTTTGAAACTAAACAAGACAATTAGACTCTAATTGCTATCTAAAATAACTGCTAAAATTACGGGAGTCGAACGAAAAGAGTTTGTTTTTTTTAAATTGCCTCTCCAAAATTGTTCAAAATATTATTAGCTACGTTTTGCGTTTGTTCCAACCCGATAGATGTTATGGTTGGCGAGACAATTACAAAATACTGTTATATATTGCTAGTGGTTTTTAAAAAATATTTTTTTATTATTTTATTATTTTTTCTATTTTGTTGTGTTCTTATTATTATTATTATTATTATTATTATTATTATTATTTTGTTGATTTTCCAAGAAATCCAGTATATCTTTACGGTATTTTGTATTTTTTGGCCCGTGCACATCCATGGGACTTCCTTTTAACATATTTCCAAAAGACCCGAACCCTCTATCTGGTATGGTTCAGGAGGAGCTGCTGTTCAAAGCTCGAAAAGACATACAAGACATTTCGAATCTATAAACGTAATTCCCTAGGGAGATAACGTTAAATTAAAGAAGAAATAGGTACCTCTGAGTTTGAGATTTTGTTTTGTAAAATAATTTTAAAAGTTAAAGTTTTTTTTAATAACCATATATCAAAATTAAGGGGGTCTTTTTGTATTATTAATGAACCGCTATTGACCATTTGTCATGGTAAAATGCACATATGCATGAGTGCTTCTGGTGATAGATTTTCGCCATTGAATAACAAAATCTTTAGAGAACAAGGTAATTTAATCCTTTTTGTTTCACAACCCTAAGAAATTACTTATGAATTCTTCAAATCATTTTCATATTAAGAAAATTATCTTAGAAAATAGTTGAGAACCACTGTGGGGGCGTGGAAGGGGACACGCATCAGCTTGCTGCACTCACCAGACGTTTGAATGGGTTGCACACCCCCTGTACTGACTTAACGCCTGCGTCGAGATGAAAGAAAACCGGGTATTCCCGGTCCGCGTTTCTTGACGCGAAAACCTGCCGCGAAGTCGACGGGCAACCGATCGTGGCTTACCACGTTCAACCTTTGATGTTGGACAACTGTTGTGACCTCGCGCTACACACGGTAACTTCCCCTGATTTTAGTCTTGGACCGAAACTTTAACTTCCTGATTTGTTTAATTTATAAAGCTTCCCGTCTGGAATTGGGGCGTGGAATAGAATGCCTCAATAAACTAGGAAAACAAACTCACTATCAACATTGAAAATTAAAATACAATGCGAGACTAGTCAAATAAAGATGTTTTTTTTTTAAATTAAAAAACATAGATAACAGTAAAACGCAAAATTCTATTGTATAGAAGAAAGAGCGCTTTCATGTATATGAAAAGAATGTTCTGTTCCGAAAAAAACCCACTTTATATTACATAAGGTAGAGATATTAATGGTGATATACAGACTAGAGGAGCATGACAGCAGATTTTCCATTACTAACACAGACTATAGGAGACTGACAGCAAGACATCATCGGAAACAATTACATCACCACGAGTTAAATCACTTACCTCGCATCCGCCTCGTTAAGTCTCGCTATCTTTTATCCCCTCCGCGACGCGGCACGAGATAACGAAGATGACAAATTGATTTTTGATGGAACTGTTTGTGGCCCATATCCCGACACTTGGCCGGCCAATCTATTGGACATTAGTCGAGATCCTTTTTTGTGGGTCACCACATACAGATAGTATTTCTCTGTCGAACAGAACACTTCGTTTCGTTGAGTGAGAATACAAGAGTTGTTTTTTTTTGTTTACCCCGAAGGAGATGAAGCATTCATCATTTGAGATACCGCCCTTCAAACACCGGCTATAATAATGTAACAAATCCGATTAACATTCTGTCAGCACCGCACTACGACTAAATGAATGTTAAAATAGTCGGCAGACCCCTCAAAAGAAGTTAGTTCAGTATTCCACGAATGCTTGCCCTGTTTTCTATGATCTCAATGTAAGCAATGATTCATTAAATAATGAGACCTATACTAGAATATTCATCCTCTTTATGGGACCCATCAACCAAAGAAAATGTTGATAAACTAGAACAAATCCAGATTCATTAGAGAAGAATATTCAGAACTGACAAGAATAACACCGTTAGTTAAATTATTAAACCTTGAAACTAAAGATGATAGAAGAAAAAAAGAGCAAAATAGTAATAATACCTAAGACAATTAATTCCGTCTTGGAAATACAACACACATAGGCAACCTAATAAAGGTACAACCCTTAGATAGACATAGTGATAAAAACAATTTTCTTATTCTGTATGCAAGAAAAAAAACATACAAATTCTCGTTCTTTCCGTTCGAAATTTGAAAGTGGAAATTGAAGAAGAAGCAGGATAATTTCATGACAAGCCATCGAAGGTTTTATCACTAGCGGCCTCCGTTGAAAAAGAAACCCGGGCCGAGTAAAACGATAATTAGATATTGTAACATTTCCATGCCCCCCATGATAGGCCGAGAAGACGAGTTGACGCGGCCCCGTCCAAAAGCAAAAAGAAATGTCACAGAATTGAAAATGTTTGACGATGAACCACAGACATCTGAATAAGAAAAACATATTTGAGTTTTCATTATTTCCACGTGTATTTTGGGTGTGAGATGTCTGTGAACCTGAAGTAAATCGTTAAATTTTCGTAAGCGGACCCGAACTGCTAGGGTCGACCAATCACATTTTATGATTGGTAGGCGAGGGTAGTAAAGGGTGGGGCCTGGTAGCAACTACCGCAGTGCGCATCTCTCGAGACCAACAATGCGTCAAGCGGTCTCTCCCCCCCCCCTTCCGACACAAAAATTCATTCAAATTGCATTTCTTCGTGCTGCAGTTGTGTCCGTTCTTTACCCCCGTTCTTTGCAACATCTATGGGCAAGTCTCCGGTGCTCTTAGCCGCGAGTCATATCTAGTAAAAGAAGAACACGTAAAACAAATACGTTTTTGACTAGAAATCCCTTCTATACCAGACATAACTAAAAGTATGTTAATTTTAATACCCATTGCACGTCAATTCTAAAATCCAAAATTTTAGTTATGTCTCATATAAGTAAAACAACTACTACAGTCTGCCTGCTAAATTACAGCTCGATTTGATCACGGGAAAAAGGTTATAAAAGCAAGTTTAACAAAGTACGCAACGCGAGACAGCTTAGCAATCAATATCATTTACAATTACAGATCGGCAATATATTTTACAAAGTATCGTCAATGTAAACGCACCGCACAGCGCAAAAGGAAAGTATTTTTTAAAAAGGTCGTTCAATATAATTCGCATCGAGACAAAATCTTGCACAAAAATTAACGTTACCGTAGAAATAAATAGATATAATCTACAAATTAATTAATTGGATTACAACACATTCGATAGATATGAAATTTTGATACATCATTATTATCATCGACACGAGTCTGCCTGCAACATTTCAGCACGCCAGCATGCTGGGAAGTGGGTTAAAAATCGATCCCAAGTTTTTTCGGCACTCAAGTGAGCAAGCAAGTCGACACCACGAGTTGATATAAAGGATTTAAAAATAAATGATTTTGTGTTGACATTACCAAAGCTCACAAGACCGTGCAGTATTTCAACAATAGCTCTTGACATGTTGATAACATCCGGATTTATAGAAAACGTTCGTAGGCAAAGCGCCTAAATATTAAAAAATAAAAAACAAAAAAAAAACAAAAACAAACCGTAAACAATTTAAATTATAATCACTTCATATTTCAGCTGCGGCGTTTCATCGTCGGCTGTAATAGTGTTCGCCAACTAGGCCTTTAAATGTCCCGCAGCAGAGGCGTCACCAGGAGAATGCTGACCGCACCACATCAGGTGACACCATCACAAGGGGTGACCACAAAGGGTAAATTTCTGTATGTTCGTGTTATTTGGCACTGGCAGAATCAGAGGAGGTCTATGGGTTAAGTTCTGAGAGGGGGGGTGCTACCTTACAAATTACTAACTACGCCACTGCCGGCAGTACGGGCGTCATGAGAAGACTCAGTTAATCTCCAATCTAAATAGAGGAGTAGAGCTTTAGTTACTGGCATTGATTCCAACCAACTTTATCCTCATAATTAATGAAGCTTTTAGAAATTTCTTAAATTACCGACTTAAGAAAACATGAAATTCAACTTAAATCTAATCTTTGAGACACGATAAGCCGTGTTACTTCTAATACAAATTTACCATAAATTGACACTGGAAGAATCGGAGGTCTATAGGGTAAGTTTATATTGGGGGAGGGGGGATTCTACCATGACTTACCGCACTGGTTGACACCAACCCTAATGACATGAGTCCCACGTGAAGACAATGTTGTTTAGCACTGCTCAGCAGATGAAGCATGTTGCCCAAGTATTAGCCAAGGCCTTAAGAGATTAGATCTCAGGTCATAAGAATATGTGTTTAATTTAATAGTGTTACTTCTAATAGTGTTACTTCTAATAGTGTTAATTCTAATATAAATTTACCATACCAAACATGAATGATATAACTGGCAATCAGGTTTATGTACAAATTATATTATTAGTAAATATGTCCCTGGAGTATTGTGCTAGCCACACAAATCCTTTGCTCGCTAGTTGTGGCTAAATGAAACTTGTGAACGCTACTTCACTTCCCAATAGGCCTTCATTTTCTGAAAGAGGTAATTACTATTATTATTATTATTTAATATGAGATGACCGAAAAAAAGGAAATGGTTATACATTGTTAGGTTAAACTTATGATTCTGTTATGGCTGCATGCACTGAAATGGTGTTTAATTTTTTTTTTCAAATAAACGTCTATTTAATGCATGTAGCCCATATAGAATCTTGATTTTACCATATGCGCAACACAATTTAATTATCTTTCAGAACTTGAATAAAACAGAACTTTCAGGTATCTATCTCCTGTGGATATGTATAACTATTTTTTCTTCCAGGCTTTGGTTAAATGTTAGGTTCGTGTTCCTGTTTTGTCTTTATCAAGGTTCCCTTCGTGAAACGTCTGCTTCTAGCTTTCATTGTTTTACAAACTGATGCAAGTCATTCCCCATATAACACCTATTCACCGCCCTTCTCCACATAGTTTTTTGCAAGAAAGACATTTAATTTAATTACTATTGATTTCTTTAAAGAATATGTTTCCACAGATCTTAATTTTGTTTAGTCTGGAGAACATTGATTAATAACAGTTTTTTTTTTTAAGCATTCCTTTATTTCAATTACCTAGAATTCAAGACCCGATGCAGCACTCAATATTATTTCCGTCTATAATAAACCGGATATTTCCTCTTCCGCGAGACGCAAAATGTCAGCGTGTTTATTTATAAACACCCAACGCAACGTCTTCGTTGTTTTCGACACAATGCATATCTGATAAAGCTGCTCGACAACCAGCTCACTTCATATTTTATTTGAATCGCTATGGTTTACGGGACACAGAACACAAAAATTCACGTTAATGTTTGAATATTGTCTTATCGGTCCCGGAATTTCGTAAAAAATAAAATAAATGTTGCGGTGTGGGGATGGAAAATTAAATGAGAAAGTGTCGGGAACCAGACATCAAGATAATAAAGATTAAGTCGTGGATTAGCCTCACTCCTCCATAATCATAAATGGAGGGGAAAAAATGTAATGAAAATCTGTATTCGTCATTCTATAAATTCCATCTGGTATTGATTTTAGATCTCATGGTCGTTTTTGAATGAGGGACCTCCTGTCTCAACTCCATATAAGGGACCTCCTGTCTCAACTCCATATGAGGGGCCTCTTATATCAACTCCATATGAGGGACCTCCTGTCTCAACTCCACATGAGGGACCTCCTGTCTCAACTCCACATGAGGGACCTCCTGTCTCAAATCTAAATGAGGGACCTCCTGTCTCAAATCTAAATGAGGGACCTCCTGTCTCAACTCTACATGACAAACCTCCGTGCTCAAATCTAAATGAGGGACCTCCTGTCTCAACTCTACATGACAAACCTCCTGTCTCAAATCTAAATGAGGGACCTCCTATCTCAACTCCACATGAGGGACCTCCTGTCTCAACTCACATGAGGGACCTCCTGTCTCAACTCCACATGAGGGACCTCCTGTCTCAACTCACATGAGGGACCTCCTGTCTCAACTCACATGAGGGACCTCCTGTCTCAACTCCACATGAGGGACCTCCTGTCTCAACTCCACATGAGGGACCTCCTGTCTCAACTCCACATGAGGGACCTTATGTCTCAACTCCACATGAGGGACCTCCTGTCTCAACTCCACATGAGGGACCTCCTGTCTCAACTCCACATGAGGGACCTCCTGTCTCAACTCCACATATCACGTGCAATGTTCACTCCAAGGTTCGTTCGTTCGTGTGCAAAGTAAAAGAGCTAGTGTGCAAAGTATCTCAGCAGCCATTTATTAGTACGATATTTACCGAATTTACTGCTAGGTAATTCTAAACTGCTGCGCGGCGTCAGCCAGTATATTTGCGGCCGCGCAACCACGCAGCTTAAAGGGAACATTGATCACGCGTTCAGAGGTGCATGCTGCCAACAAAAGCTGGCCCACCTGTTGTAGATGTTCCTGTCTGTATTTGGTCGTGTCCTGGCCTAAGAACTAATTACTTGTGTGCGTAACTCGACCGTCCGTGTGGGTAACCTGCGGGGAAACCTAAATACCACGGCCCGATCTGGGAGGGGAGCGCACCACCGTCAATAAACATCGGATAAACACGATGGGCTTCTTGTGTACGCACGGGACAGCACCAAACTGGACAGCTGGATGCAAGTAGTTACAGGATAGAAAGCGCTGCGTTTGAATTAAATCTTAGTATACTAGAAGATATGTTCCGTTGTTGACGGGGTTATGATGAAAGGCACATTGCGTGACTCTGTACAGGCTATTTGAAGTCTTAAGTCTAAGATCTTAAGTCTAAGAATCCACGTTTATTTACGTAATTACATCGATCTGAAGAATAAAATTCTTAAACAAAACAGGAAAGAAAAAGGAATTATGACATTCTTCACACACATTGGGAAATTTTAATCCAGACTTTCACTACTTTTAATGTATTAAGTATTTAAATCTTTATAGCACCATTGGATTTACAGATATACCATGGGCCTGTAGCTATGGCGGATTAAGGGAGGGTGCTGATTTGGCTAAAGCCAGCGACCCCCCCCCAATTATTTAAGGGCCCCCAACTTATTATATTGTATAATACATGTGACTGAACCGGGCCCCAGGTGTGATTGCAGCCAGGAGCCCCGTGAAATCTTAATCCGTCCCTGGCCTGTGGTCTAAAAAAAACCTATTTCGATCAAAAACAAAATATATTTAATCTTTTGAGCATCTATCATCATTATCATAAACGGATATTATTACATTGGTATTTAGATTTTTAAAGGAATGAGTTTTCCAACATGAGACTCGTGCTTGAACTATACAAGTAATATCGTTACTAACACAATTACCGTTTTCAAAACCATTTTGAACCCGACTTAAACTTAATATAAAATCCTTCAACAGATCAAAATTGTAATTAAATGTCTGACAAGCCCCTATATTTTGAACTCTCATTTTAGTCAAAGCAACACATTCCTTTTATTTATTTATTATTTATTTTATTTATTTATTTTTTTTTGGAGGGCCAAAATAATTTTTTGCAATTTACGCCACACAGTTAGTTATACAAGTATTGCTTTAAATTTTGGACTTTTGCTTAATGTCTTTTTATCTGTTTAAATGTATGTATTTAGGTTCAGCGGGACAAAGAAAATAACTGGTCCAGGGATCAAAATCCTCAAAATTGGCCCGACGTAATATCTCGCAAGCAATTGATCTGAAAGTGCTACTTCTTCGTTATGGAGTCTCAGCTAACAGTGTGCTGAAGTGATCTAAGCTTTACTTGTTTATGATAAGCTATCTGGTTCACTTGAGTTTAATACGCAACGTCTTGTTAACGGCTCACTGGGATTATGCCTCTCATTTTGAACGCGTCGATTAGTTCGCTGTATTAAAGTTCTCAAACTCAAAGAAATATTTTGAAAATAGATGAAATGTTTCGATGTATTGCTAATTACGGGCGAGTTCGTCTTTCATAACAAGGTATCGCTGTTACCAAACATTTCATCCGGGGAGTCAGCCAAGCAGGACTAAAGCGAGCGAGACAGCGACACCTGGGGGACCAATCGTCAAATAACATACTTTGGCTCAAAAGAAACAAAATATAATTGGTCACTGACTACTTCCAAAGTAACATATAAATAACAACAATGTCAACATCATTCAATTAAAAGTTAATAATTATTTAACTCATTCCATTTTTCATCCTAATTTTTCAACATGAAAAATCAAGTATATAAACATTGTTTAAATTAAATTCCAAGAAGTTCTAGAGTAAGTCCTTTTTACGATATTCAATAGCGTGGACATTACTATCGTGCTAAGGTTTTTAATCATCTTGTTATTTACTTTTCCCTGTCCTGGTACCTTGGAAGTTTTGCACTTATTATTGATCGCTGTTTACCATTCGGTCATAGTGAAAGGAGTGGTAAAGACCTCAGCATGCGGTCCCCATGCATTTCTTGGTCTTCTCTCCATGTTTCCTGAAATGTTTCAGGTTACGGCTCCGACTGGTTTCTTACTGCTTCAAGCAAAATGCTTATTCATTATTCAAAGCATCGGCACATTTTGTATCTGTGGTTACAGCGCCTGTAGTCGTTTGCAAGGGGCTCGAATTTTTCGTTTTCCTCATACCAGAAAGAGAGTCAATCAACTGCCACACCTTTCTGCCATCTGCCAGGTTGAGTTTTCCGCATGAACTAACTCATTCTTCCTTCTTAGCCTTGAGAGTTTCCTCCCGGATTTCGGCTGTCAGTTTATTATAAGCGACACGAGCAGCGACCGTTTTAAGCCCACCTGCTTTTTTCCGGGCCTTCTTACTTTCACGGACGATTTTTGTCAGCTATTTGTTCCCGAAAGGTCGGCATTTTCTATGTTTCCACGTTCTCGGAATGGCCTTCCTTGCCATTGACAAAAATACCCACCACGAGGTCATTGTAGGCATTCTCAATTGACTTTGGGTTCTTTGGCTTCTCGGGTGAGCTCGCGAGCATGCTTTCGATCCCTTCTCGGAATTTTTTCCAGTTAGCTTTGCTGAACAGCCAATGTCTTCTTGCAAAGCGTGCCTTCACGAGCTCAATTTCTCTGAGTATAGGTCTGTGGTCGCTACCAACTTCCGGCAATACTTTCCATCCTGTCTTTGCCTCACACATAGCTGAGACTAGGGTTAAATCCGGTCGTGATAGAGCACTGTTGCCAGTGTACAATAGTGTTGGGACACTATTCTTATCCTGTAACCTTATCAAGTTGGTAGGGAGTCCGACCTCCTCTAGGTAACGCCAAGGAGCGTTTTTTTTTTATTAGGGTAGCCTAAGGCTTCAGTGTTAGCATTAAAATCCCCTGCAATAATGTGGTTCTTGAACATCGTCGTGCTGTGAATAAGAAAAAAAACCACTTTGATATCTCAAAATAAATGTTGGAAATGGGACATCAATTCTAACACCAAGTTTATCAGTAAAACATTTTAAATATATTCAACGATTGCAGGGCAATTTTTTAAAAAATAAGAAGAAATTCCCTTATTACTAATTTGAATTGAAATAGGCCGCAATAATTGTTTCTTGTATGTTCTTATTTTCATAACACGCCGACGATCTAGTGAGGGTAATGGCGGCTGGAACAGTTGAGTGATGTAGAGCAGGGACAGACGAGTAGCGAGATGATTGCCTTGTTTATTGGTCCAGTCGACACAGCGGTCCTCTGGTTTATTTATTGAACTCATGTGTGAGTGGCTCACAGACTGACTGCTCGTGGCTTCAGGCTGTGGTGTTTAAGGGGCGAGGAGTGGGAAGTGAGGAGTGGGCAGTGATGAGTGGGCAGTGAGGAGTGATTACTGGGCATTGAAGATTGAGGAGTGAGGGGTAGGCAGTGACGTGTGGGAGTGGGGGCAGTGAGTAGTGGGCAGTGAGGAGTGGGAAGTGTGGAATGGGCAGTGAGGAGTGGGAAGTAAGGAATGGGCAGTGAGGAGTGGGCAGTGACGAGTGGGTAATGAGGAGTGGATAGTGGGGAGTGGAAAGGGATGCTTGGGCAGTGAGGAGTGGGTAGTGAGGAGTGGGGAGTGAAGGTTGATGAGTGAGGGGTAGGCAGTGAAGTCTGGTGAGTGGGCAGTGAGGAGTGGAAAGTGTGGAGTGAGCGGTGAGGAGTGCGCAGTTAGGAGTGGGAAGTGTGGAGTGGGCCGTGAGGAGTGGGTAGTGAGGAGTGGGCATTGAGGAGTGGGCAGTGAGGAGTGGGCAGTGAGGAGTGGGCAGTGAGGAGTGGGCATTGAGGAGTGGGAAGTGAGGAGTTGGCAGTTAAGAGTGAGGAGTTGGAAATGGCGTAGTCAGGGTTCGTGAGTCCAGGTAGGAACGGTTATTTTATATATTCCTTCCCGTTTTTCAACGAAAACTAAATAAATCAGCAGATTGATTAACTACTTACTTCCCCTGAATTAAAAACTTGTGATAACCAGTGCCAGCTACCCATCTACGATCCTAATTTTTTTTCAATGCAATAATTTCTCGGTTTGATAGATGTAGAAATTATCTCATTTTGGTCAACGCATTGATTTTTTAAGATGTTTGTCTCGGTGATAAGGGGAAATAGACTTTCAAACAGCTTTAGGGTCAACCAAGGTGATGCCATTTGGTTGTTACACCTCTTAAGTTACGGCGAGATAACATTTGACCAACCAGGGCTCTTTTATTCGTGGGGTAACATCTCTTGTGAGATAATAGTCGGTGAATCAGGGCACAATGTAATTCCATTATGGAGGTACACCTCTTAAGTTATGGTGACAATACGTTTCTGGGAAATGGCAAGCCGCGTACCAGATTCAACTCGGTTGAATTTGTTGTAAGCATTCATATTCTTATATATATCCCCCACCCCTCGCCAACAAACTTTTAACCTTCTCACATTGATAACCTGATGCTATTTCCAACAACGTTATCCTCTCCCTCCCCCCTCACCACGGCTTACAACAGAGAAGAGCATGTAGTCCGACACAGGTACAATACCAGACTAGACACAAGAACATCTCGGCTACATGTTTTCAGTTACGCCCCTGCCTCCATTCGATACCGTATAATGTAAATCTCCACGGGGCTCTATGTTGTGGGTAAGATAGGGGGAAAATAGGGTGGTGTGACGTCACGGACCGACGGAACAGATTTGTCTAAATTTGGTTTTTAAATGTTTCAATTTTAATATTATTGTAGCTTCTGTCATACCGACCCGGGGGAGGGGGTGGTGGTGGTGGTGAGCGGATATGAGGTCGAGCACCGTGAGCACACCAAAAAATAAATATGCTTTGGGAAGTAAATTTTAGTTTACAACATGGCTGTGACACATTTATCTATATGTTCATTTTTTAAAGCATTCCCGAAGTTGTATCAAGGAGTCAGTCTATTTATACATTAGTTTTCTCATTTCCTCTCTCTCAGCATTCTGTATTCTGGTTTGAGAAATATCGGTTTTAGTATAAAATTCTTTTTCATGTTCTTTGTTTGTAGAGTTACTGCACCTTATATTTTAAAACTATGTTATTTATTGTATTCCAACGGTTTACCTTCACTGTAATATTCACACTTAACCCCTTTCTCTTTCTACTCTACTTTTTTGCCTTAAAGTCGACTTTCTATTAATTATATACTCATTCTTAAAATGTGCGTTTCCTAAAGACTATATCTACATGCATATAATGCACTTCCTTATCTCTCGAATCTATTCTTATATAGTTTGCCATCTACTATTCACTTTCATCTTGTATCCCTTTTCTTCTGGTAGCCAATTCCTCTTGTATCGCCTTTCATCTAGCATCTGCTTTAACCCCGTATCTCTTTTCCTCTTGCCTCCACTATCCTTTTTGTCAACCTAAAAATTCTCCTCTTGTCAATATTACAATCACCAACCTGCAAGTAGTATTGTCCCAACTTCCAATGATACTCTTCCTAGTCCCCTCATTCCAGACTCTTCACTCCTTCACACACCCACTGACACCGACACCTATCCTATCTCCAGTCTTATCTAGTGTTGGACCCAAACTCCAACACAGACGCAAATGTTCAGGTAATCGTTTTAATTTTAAAGTTTTCACGAAGTGATAAAACCCAATCACCCCCGTGCACGCCACAAACAACTGCGTCCCTTATCAAAAGCGGAGACGTTTGCACGTTTTGAAACATTCTGTTCAGCACAGCAGGGGCACGGATTAGAATCTCTTTGAAAACATCAACGCGGTCGAGAATGTATTTAATCTTTCAAATTAAGATTTAAAACTTAAAATAATGTGAACCGGTTAACTCCAAAAATAGACACAATTTCTTGTTTTTTCTTTTAAATATTATTTTTAAAAAATAAACCTATGTAAAAAAATTTACAATGTAAGTGTGTTACTCAAGATGTTTATTTTATCGACACGTTTTGTGTTTATAATAATTTTTAAAAGAAAAGAAAAGAAAATATTACAGTGCAACTAGTCTACTTCATTGGTAGGACGCACAATTCTTCTTTTTTTTTTTTACACACGTATTCCTCATCTAAGACCAAAACCCACGCTAATATAGCATTGTATTAAAAATATAATTTCATTTTCCCGCCAACCCCTTATCAAACAAGTATGAGGGGACACAAATGTCAATGCTTATAACAGAGATGAACAGAATAATAATGTTCACCCAACAAACACACACACACACACATATATATATATATATATATATATATATATATATCATTATTAAAATTTACTGTTCGGTCATTCTAAACTGCTGTGCGGCGGCTACCGGACAGATGCACGTCATCTTGGCATAAAGTGAAAATTTTCCCTCACCCGTCGTCTGAAAAACACAAAGAATGTTTTCCTGACATAAGTTATATACTGGACAAGAAGGTGTCATTTCAAATATTTTATCTTTATTTTACATCAATACTTCAAATATGAAATTGCCGAAATGAAAATATATCAATTGATGAGATATACATGATGTGGAGGTAAATGTTACAACTTGAGAACCGCGGAGAAGAACCCTCAGCGGATCGCTCCTTGCTTATTGTTTTACGCGTTTTATATTGCTTATCTTAATCCATTCTGTTTGTTTCGTTTCCTTGATTTTTTTCCTCCATCTAGGTACAGAGATGGCCAGCTTTGATGAGGACTACGGATGTGACGTAATGTCGGCCCACAAGCCCCTGGTATCGGATGCGGTTGATGTGTACAGACAGCAACAGGATATTCTCACACTTGAGACTGACGTGCCATACACCAACATGCCTCGGACAGGAGGCTTCGATCCTGGGACTACAACTACAACGGTAACCAGGTGCGAGGCGTGTAAAAGGAGGTAACAAAGTGCCGGCTTCCGGAGGGGGAAAATGTCATCGCCAAGGGCCGCAGGTTTTTAAGTCATACGTATATTTTTAAAGCAGATTTTTCATTCAATTTTCATCATAGTGTTCACAGTATTGCACAGATGAATCGGAGCGATCAATTTATTTCGACCCCACCTCTCTTGATGAACGTCATTCTCCCAACAATAGGAAACAAAAGATTTCATAAAGAGAACCTATAAAAAATATTATAGCAAATATTTTACAAAATTTTATATCCAATTCAGGGTGTACCAGATCTCGGCACTGGCTCCGAGAGATCCAGAATCCGGCCATTTTTACAAATCTGGCTTTTGTTGCGACCAGACTTCACTTTTTAAACGCAGCAAAATGCGGATTCAGCCTAATTTAAAATGTTAAAATCCGGTACAAACAGTGGCGTAGCTATCGGGGGAGGGGGACAAATTTGAAAGTCCCCTTGGTTCCCCACTTGAAGAGGCCCCAGAGTTAGTGTCCGAAAATTTTTACATGAAATATTACGCTACCTTTATGTATGTGAGGCCCCCAAAGAGGCTAAGGCCTCCATGCCCCAAAACCCTTACAAATTTCTAACTACGCAACTGGGTACAACCCTAATCCAAATAAACATTTTTTTAAAAATACTTGTAAAGGAATAGGCTTATTTAGAACGACCTTCTCTAGCTTATAAAACTATGCTACATCTTTTAAATCTGATTTTAGAATTTGAAATCACAAATTCTTCACCGTCTTTGTAGCCAATAAAACAGCTTTATAATCGATAGCAGAAATTTGCTGGAAATGTAAAAGAGAAGAGTTACAAACTTCCACAACATGAGACAACTCTCTTGAGTACTTAACTTGCACTGCACAAGATGTCTGTAACTAAATAAATGTGTGTATTACTGTGATCATGTGATGGAGGAAGTCTCTAAACTCTAAAAGATTCGTCTGTATATTATGATTAAAAAGTTTTTTCAGCTATTAAGGAAAAATATAGGATAGGAATAGATGAAGTAAGTATTAAAAGTAACATTTAAAAAAATAAAAAAGTGCTTGCTTGACCCCACAATAATTTTCTTGTCTGTTTATCTTTACTTAAGTATTTTTTTCATGGTATAGTATGCAATATGTAATGTAAATTTAATNTATATTAGGGCTGCGGAAATTATCGATTAATTTCTCAATTAATCGGTAAAAATTTTTATCGATTAAAATTATTTTAATCGATAAAATCGTGATTAAATTAAAGATCCAAATTGAAACAGTGTACTCGATTTGTTAATAAATAATTAATTATTAATAATTAACAATAGTTTTCTTTATTTACCTGCAAACTTCTCCATTGAAAAAATAGATTTTTAAAGTTTAAACTTTAAAATAAAGCTGTTTTTATAAGGCAAATGATATAAAAATTAAACATAATTTTTTACTTAATTAACAATAAATTTTTTTAATTCATTGACATTATGTTGAACAACTTATATTTAAATAAAAAATGACAATAGCCTGTTTTTGTTACTACCCTTGAAATTTTCAGTTTGATGAAGTCATACATCTTATTTTTAGCTGTTATATATATAATGTAGTGTACATTAGCCGAAACGTTTCGTATGTATTTGCCTATTGATAAATATTTAATTTATTATTTTAATCAATTTATACCGGCGTATAAGACGACTTTTTAACCCCTAAAATTCTTCTCAAAAATCCGGGGACGTCTTATACGTCGGGTATCATGTTATACGCCGTGTATACGGGTATCATGTTATACGCCGTGTATAAGGGTATCATGTTATACGCCGTGTATACGGGACGCCGTGTATACGGGTATCATGTTATACGCCGTGTATAAGGGTATCATGTTATACGCCGTGTATACGGGTATCATGTTATACGCCGCGTATACGGGTATCATGTTATACGCCGTGTATACGGGTATCATGTTATACGCCGTGTATACGGGTATCATGTTATACGTCGTGTATACGGGTATCATGTTATACGCCGTGTATACGGGTATCATGTTATACGCCGTGTATATGGGTATCATGTTATACGCCGTGTATAAGGGTATCATGTTATACGCCGTGCATACGGGTATCATGTTATACGCCGTGTATAAGGGTATCATGTTATACGCCGTGTATACGGGTATCATGTTATACGCCGTGTATAAGGGTATCATGTTATACGCCGTGCATAAGGGTATCATCAAAGGGCTGCAATATGTAATTGATGTACATTTGACATCAGATGACGAACAGAAGGGTTTTGGTGACTTTTAAATAAAATTATCGTACTTAAAGCAAATCTGACGTTTTTAAATTTATATTTGGTGTGTGTTGGAAAAGGGTGGTGCTATACGCCGAAAGTAGCTTAAAGCCTATATTTTAATAGGAAAAGTATGGGGTCGTCATAGACGCCCAGTCGTCTTATACGCGGGAATATATATATATATATATATTATTTTTCTTGCTGTCGATGATGTTTTAGGAACACATTCATTGGATTAAACGTAACGTAACTTTTTAAGACCATAATGGACTGCTCGCCTCCGAGCCAAGACTAAAACGACGGATGTCCTAATTCGAGAGCTTCTATTTGCAGATGATGCGGCACTAACAGCACATACAGAATCTGGTTTGCAACAACTCGTGTCAAGCTTCTCCAATGCCTGCAAAGAATTTGGTCTGCAAATCAGCTTGAAAAAGACAAACATCATGGCCCAAGACACTCGACCTCCTCCTACCATAAATATCGATAATGAAAACTTGGAGGTTGTGGACAGCTTCACCTACTTGGGATCCAAGGTCTCCAATACACTGTCCATTGAAGAAGAAATAAACAGCAGAATTGGCAAGGCAGCCGCAACAATGGCTAAACTAAATAAGCGGGTCTGGCAAAACACCAAGCTAACGGAGAAAACCAAACTGTGCGTCTATCGAGCCTGTGTCATCAGTACACTACTATATGGGAGCGAGACATGGACCACTTATACATCACAAGAGCGTAAGCTTAACAGCTTCCATTTGAGATGCTTGCGCCGCATCCTTGGTATTAAATGGCAAGAAAAAGTGCCTAATAGTGAGGTACTAACGCGTGCCAATACCCAAAGCATGTTCTCAATTCTTAGTGAAAGACGCCTGAGGTGGCTAGGACATGTCAAAAGAATGAGCCCCGGCCGCATCCCGAAGGACCTCCTATATGGTGAACTTGCTTCAGGAAAGAGGAAAACAGGTCGCCCACGCTTGCGATTTAAAGATGTCTGTCAAAGGGACATGAAAGCAGCCAAAATACATACAAGTGACTGGGAGTGTAAGGCAGAAGACCGATCTACGTGGCGCACAGTTGTCAAAGAGGGCGTCATAGTAGCCGAGGAGCGAAGAATGGAGGAGGCTGCAGACAGAAGAGCTAGGAGAAAGGCCAAAACATTTGGAAGCACAGAACTCGTGTGTAAAAACTGTGGCAAAGACTGTCACTCAAGGATAGGACTGCACAGTCACTCGAGGAAATGCAACCCAACCCAACGGTGATGCACCATCGTCTCGCGAGACGGAAGGATGCCGGATATATA
>MUZC01000782.1:115514-126458 GCA_002072015.1 Radix auricularia | reverse complement strand
ATATGACGTCAAAAAGCTGTGACACCCCTCCTTAAGATGGCATTGTCTATTTGAAAGTGAGCATGTTTCAAAACACTTTTTTGTTATTTTAATATGAATTTAGTGAAAGTAGAACTTTGGCTTAGAGCAGTGTATTTTGACGTGGCGTCACAATTCTTAAACTCCCCCCCACCTCGTCACACATCGTCTCAAAAGTGAGAACCCCTCTCCCCATAGGCGCTTGACGTCATTTTTGGACAATCACTTAAATTAAAAAAACGTGTGTGTTTTTTTTTTGCCCCCCCCTGGAAAAAATCCTAGCGACGCCCATGGTTATAGCCACCTTTAATGTCACTATATTTGGTAAAAGGTTATAGTATATAACGGTAAAGCACCAGCGCAAGGGATATGAATCTGAAAGTCGTGGTATAGGATGGGTTCGTTAGAGGAACGGCGTGAGAGTGGCTGAGATTGAGGTGATGGAAGGGAAGAGTGACGGGGTAGATGCGCAACAATGGCAGCAGTACGGGCTAATTGGGATGCGGAGGACGGGCTACGGGATTAAGCAAGGCTGTGGTCTGATTAAGGAGGAAAACATTTTTGAGTGTAGGGTGGATGGGGTGAGGAGTACCGCAGCAGCCACTCTTTTGTTTTTGTCCTTTTTGAATAATTATTAAAACTTGGGGACCCTTGAACATCCGCAGTGGGCTAATCCGAAGAATCTCGACCGTGACGTTACGACGCTACCGGTTGCTGGAAACGAGAGTTCTATACATTCTAAATGGATTTTCAAAAATGGAAGGTTTTAGGGTTTTGGTTAGGTAAAGCTTTAAAATTTTCGGAAAATTAAAGTTTTTAGGTTAAGCTATAGAATTTTCCTTTTAGTTTTTTGTTTTTTATTGATGTGCCATAACAACAAAGATGGCCGCCGGTAATGACCGTGACGTTTACGCTCGAGATTCCTCGAATTAACCCACAGTGCCGTGAAGTTCATGAATTGATGGCCCTTGTGACTTCTCTTTGTAATAATATGTTTATTCTTAGATAATGTATTCAATTCGTTTTTATGTGGAAAATCTCGCGTCTGTTCCCAAAGTTTTAGGCTGTAACTATAACTCCGAGGTACCTGCTTCTTCTACAACTTCGCTTCTTTAGCAAACTCAACAACTTGTCAACACAAGGTCTCATTCCTTTACACAGCGTCAAAAACTAAGAGCGCGTTCAAAATAACGAGCACCGCGTGCGAACCAGCACAAACTGCTGGCTTTCGATATCGCGCTAATTTTGTGTTTCGGTTGTAGTTGTATTTCTTTTGAACAGGGAACAAGGAGGGTGTGATAGCTAAAAGATTTAACTTTTGTTAGTTAACACAATTATTTTGGCGTTTGTAATTTTAGATACATGATAGATTTTAAATTTGTTCGTGACTTGTCACAATATTTTAGAACACTTTAAATGTACATCTTAATTTGTGAAACTGCGAAGATTCCCCACATTATAAATTTGATAAATTGACAGTCTGCTAAAATCACTTCTACTACCTGGCCCCATGCACACAATTCTTGTTTTGTTTCAACGCTTTCACGCAGGCACGCACTCTCACTCACTCTCTCTCTCTCTCTCTCTCTCTCTCTCTCTCTCTCTCTCTCTCACACACACACACACACACACACACACACACACACACACACACACACACACACACACAAAATTTAACCAAACACACACATAAACCTACACTTTTTTCCAAGCTTATTTTAGGTTTACAATTCTTCCAGTGTAAGGATCATTCATTATTATTTCTATCGCCAACTTTAGGTTTATAGTACTTCCTGCACTAGTGTAAGGATCATTCATTAGTATTTCTATCGTCAACTTCAGGTTTATAGTACTTCCAGTGTAAGGATCATTCATAAGTGTTTCTATCGCGACGAATCTTCTGTTGAGTTTAACTCTCCATCGTCGACCGCAGCACAAAGCTCGAGACGTGGAGACGGTGACAGTCACGCATCCGATGGGATTAGCATCTAACACTACCTTGACCCTTCCGTGATCACCATCCCCCCTTTCCCCAAACCAAAACCACCAATAAACGCCCAGCCCAAACCCGACAGCACTGAAATGGACAGGTCTCCAGCGACAGTGCTCCAGGTTTGGAATTGAAGCGTCTGCCTAATTCACATGCTCACAGCGGGTACAGGTGATCTCAAGGTCAAGGGTCTCTCCTACCCCATCACTCGCTCACTTGTAACACAAACCAGATGGCAACATAAAACATATTATAATATTAAACTATTAAACGTCATCAATCTTTTAATACAAAATTAGTTATTTCTAAATGTAAAATAAGAATAAGAGTATTGACACATTCATGGTACATTGCGTTGTGGCACAGGGTTTTGACACACTAATGTTGTATTGTGTTGTGCCATGGTATATTGACACACTAGGACTATATGGAGTGATGTGACAAGGTATTTACACATTAAGGGATATGGAGTGATGTGACCGGGTATTGACACATTAGGTATATGGAGTGATGTGACAGGGTATTTATACATTAGGGAATATGGAGTGATGTGACAAGGTATTGACATATAATGGCATGTACAGGGTGTAAGTTCTCGGATGTGATATCAATTTTTACAAAAATAACACACTGAACATGCATTCAATATTTCATTAAAAACATTAAAGAAAGATGAATAACTTTATGACTTTATAAATAGGTAAATGGAAAAGATGTAAACAAGGTAAGGGTTAGCCTGACTGGACGTTTACGTCTTTTCCATTTACTTTTTTATAAGTCTGATTGCAGTCTCACCCCTCATTTTGTTTACCGACTTTATGATTACTTGAGACATTTTGGTTCTCGTGTTATTATTCGTCGGCACAGCTAAGGCCTCTGATAACACTTATTTATTTCCAAAGCAATGTTTGCATACATTTCCAATGTAGTGTCGTCGCGCTCGCTTCCTGTCCATGAACCAAATATTGACCCATTCACTGACTTAATAACAGTTCCTCCCATTGAATTGAAACTACACTCAATGCTTGCCTTATACATACAACTACTAAATCCTTTACTCCTTCTTCCTCCATTCACAAACTACACACACCTCTTACCTACCCTCCCTTATTTGTTGCCTCTTTTCCCTCACTAACACTTGATTAAGAAGTTAGAATTCTGGACGCCAATCCAATTTTAGCCATTTGATCTTGATTGAAAGGGGAAAGTTTTGCGTTGACATGGCAACCGATGACAAGAGACATGCTCGATGTTTTCGTTATTGATGTTTTCTGTTAATGCTTGCTGGGCCCATTGTTAGCTGAAACATCGAGTGCTTTAGGCTTGTTTGAGTTCTTGTTGTTTTCGCATGTGTTTTGTTTTCTTTCAAGGCCCCAACCATTACAATGCGAATTTTGAAAATCACAAGTTTGTTCAAGAATTTATGTGGCTCTTAAGTTTGGTGAAGAAGAGAGTTAAATTTTTTTTTTTTTAAACGAGTAACAAAGTGCTCAGATAAAAATAGGATTTGAAATAACCCATTCAGATACTCTTATTGACAATTCTCTTCCATAATGATAATATCAGCCGATAACAGGCGCCACCAACACCACCAGACAGATAATAGTAATGATAATAATATTAATCACAATAATAATAGTATTTTTTATCTAAAGTATATTATTATTATTGCTATCATCATAAGTAAAATAATTCAGTTAGTGTCATAAATTAGAGATCATATGAATTTCTTTTTCTAACACAACAGTGATTAAAAATGCAAGGAATTCTTCTCTGTTTGTTTCTTTGTTTGTTTGTTAGTGGTTGTTCGTTTTAAATACACACGACATGTTTGAGACTGACAATCATTTAGCAGCTTGGGCGTTTTGGAAGATACCAGGGGCGTGGTTAGTTTTAGTGCCGGGAGTGCTTAGGGGTTTCAATATTTTTGCCGCTCCCTTCCACAAAATGAAATATGCGGTGGGTTTAAAATACCTCCCCTTTTGTATAGATAGATTGGGGTCGACCAGGGGTGATCCAACATTTTCACTGAGCCCTTCTTCAAGTCACAGCAAGACAGCAGGACAACAAACATTATATCATGTACATTTTATTTGTACTGATTAATATTGTTATTTTTACTTATAATTGTATATAATTAATGAATAAAACTTTAAATATAAATTATTTTTATATTCACACAATTTGTTAATATAACTTTTTAATTAGAAGGGATTGGCATCTCAATATAAGTGTTTGACCTAAATGGAAGGTAGGGTTTGCCAAATAAAATATTTTCAAACCGTTTATTACCCAACATTTCCAAATATTACACTATGCTGTTTAGAGTTATTAAATTTTAGCACAATGGCATCGTCTTTCTGCATTCAATTGCAGGGTTTAAAATTTGCTTAAAAGATATTTTAAGTTTATCGTTTTCAAAAGTCAATGTGAACATGGGAAATAACACGCAAAAGAATATCAGAATAACATAAATTTTAAAGCAAAATGAAATTCTGAAAATTTTCGTTTAAACAATTTAAAATGAAAAGGCGAGGATAGAGAGAAGACACTAAATAAAAAAGAGATTGAGGGGGGGGGGAACGGAAGCATTCCTACCAGCTTTTAATGTTCAATTCCCAAGATATGACGCAGTAGTTAACTAACAAGAGCAAACATGGTGTCACTCTCGCGCACAGCACCGCGGGGCAAAAAACGAAAGTAAGAAATGCTTTTTTTCCCGGAGATGGCTGGCACAGATACGGTCATGTATTACTTCCCCTTCCTTGGACGATAAAACACCCTGATAAGTCAGCGGAGTCGCACTGTCTGTCGACTAAAATTAAAGTCACTCAGATTGAAAAGCGCGAGCTGGAATCGTTGGAGTCGCTGAGCTCCCACGAAATGCCGAATCTGTTTTATTGTTCTATGCAGGTCGTGGAGTAGAAGGTGTAGCCGTAGTATAGGAAGAGACAGACAGAATTCAAGGCGAAATTCTGAACCCGTGATACGCCAATGTCATTTGGGGCTGATTTAATCTCTCCTCGTATTTTTAAGTATCTAACTCATTGGAAACTGCGTCGTATGTTGAAAAATTGAAAAAGATGGAAACACGAAGGAAGAAGTTAAGCGCTTATTTCAGAATAGGGGTCCTCAACCAAGGCCCACGACCTATGTGTGACCCCAAAGATTGTTTTAAACGATCTACGACTGGTTATGGTTAGTCAGCAGTGACACATATTGAAAAGTATACCGTCATAATCATTTATTATATCTGGAATAAATAGTTATTCATATATATGTAGATTTAAATGAACTTTTAAAGCAACCTTTTCTCTCCAAGACCCCCCCCCCCCCCAAAGCTACCAGCATATCTGTATCCACAGTTATCTAAGAGTTCAAGGTTTACTAAATTCTATGTACTTTTTTTATTAAGTGGGGTCCTTAATAAATATCAATTTGGGGACACCTGTTTTATGCATCTTTGTTTCTGTTTTTTTTGTTTGTTTGAAATAATGACTTGTCTGGATAACAAACAGTGGGGCCCGTCATGGCCCTCATTGTCAACGCTGTCAGCAGAAGCCAAGATCTCATTAATAGATTAAATGTAATATGTAGTTCTTATGTTGTTTTCCTGCTTTGAAGGCGTGTCGAGTTTAATGGAACTGCAATAGTCCTCAAATGTTTTAGGAGTTTTTTAAAATATTTTTTTCCCTCTAAATTTTAAAAAAATGGGTGGTGGGGGTGGTTAGAGCCATTTGTTTGAAAATAAAAAGGGAATATAAATTAATCATAATCATAAATAGTATCAAAAGTACTATTGGGAGAAAAAATGGTGAAGTTTGGGGGGAGGGGGTCATAATAAGGGTTTATGAAGTTCAAGTTTCTTTAACTCTATTTTAACTTAGTCTCCGAATGTAAACAATTTATGTACACCAAACGGGTCTATGAGCATTGAAAACAAAATGACGCTAAGGTACATTACCATGAACTAATTTTATTTATATGTAACTGCATGTATTACAAAAGCCTAATTAGCTAAAGGTTATTTCATTTTTGTAATAGCTACATACAAAAAATTTTAACGCTATTTCCATTGAGAATTGCGTCTATAAAACTTGAAATGTCCGTAGAGTTTGCACATGCAACTCCTCCTGAACCATACCAGATAGAGGGTTTGGGTCTTTTGCAAATATGCTAAGGAGGTCACAAGATGTGCAACGGCCAAAAAAATACCGAAAAGGCTTACTGGATTTCCTGGAAAATAAAAAAAAATATTTAAAAACGAAATAGTTTCAGTATTTTGTCAATATCCCGCCAACCATAACATCTTTCGGGTTGAAACAAACGCCAAACGGTAGCTATTAATATTTAGAACTAGATTGTGCCAGGCGCCGTGGCGCCTGCGGCGCCCCCTTTTTTTGGGCGCCTACGGCGCCAACCTTTTTTTTAAAGACCAACTAACTTGTCCTTTTTTGATAAATACGAATTATTAAACTTTCTGAAATGTACGCAAAGTATTTATTTAATAATAATAATAGGGGTTGTATTTTGCGTACCGATGCACACCAAACAATGACGTCATCATATTAAATATTTTTACAGCGCTCATCAACACACGATTTTTCAACTAAACTAACTGCTGTAGACTGTCGTACATCGCTCCTCAGCGTTTCAACTAAACTAACTGCTGTAGACTGTCGTACATCGCTCCTCAGCGTTACGTTACAAACATACAGAACCACACCACTGGGTGTTTATTAATATTTAGAATAATTTTGGAGAAGGAATTTTTTAAAACTCTTTTCGCGCGACTCCCGTAAATTTAGCAGAAATTTGTAGGTAATTATTTGTTTACTTTCATAATTATTGATTTGAAAAGACTTTTAATGTTATCTATGAGGCCGTCCATAAATGACGTCAGGCAACTAGGGGGAGGGAGGGTCCCCATATTTGTGACGATGTGTAACGAGGAGGAGGGGGAAGGGGTTTAAGAATTGTGACGTCACGTCAAACACGCTACTTTAAAATTCCACTTAAATAGTCAATTTCTTACTATTTATTTAATGACGTTTTACATGGATTCAGGTTTTAAGCGATATTAAATTGCAGTCTTACACTAAATACTACAATTACCTAAATGTGATTTGAAACAAGGTCATTTTTAAATAGAAAATAACGCTTTCATGTGGGTCACGGCTTTTTGACGTCACATTGGAGGGGGTCTACGTTTTTTTTTTTTTTTTTACGAAGTGTGACAAGGAGGGAGTGGGTGGAAAATCGGCCAAAATCGCGTGATGTCATTTATGGACGGCCCCTATAATGATGATAGTTCATGGGGTTTTCCCACTTGGTGAATGCTAGATTGGTGCGCGGTGCGCGTTAAATTGACTCATTCTTGGTGTGATGCAGCATTTATGAGGGGATATGACGACATATTTTGTATACTTTCAGAATGACTTGAATTGAGTTTTAAAGTAATCTAGAATGATTTTCCTTGAAAAAATTTGAAAATTCTTTTTTGGAAATTGCGTTTAAATACTCATGCCAGTTTTCATTTCTTTTTTTAAAAAGACAAACTTTTTTTTGGTTTGATTTTTATTTTACTCATTATTATCATTAATTTAACGATTGGTATTGAGTGTGTGTGTGGGGAGGGGCTTAACAAAATGCTGCAGTAAGGTTTCCAGTTTCTTTTTTACGAATTAAAAAATTAGTTATTAGGTTATCAGTGGCGGAAGGAAAAAAATTGGGGGAGGGGGGAGTCTGGGTGGTGAACATTAGATCAAATTTGCTTTAATTCACCATTTACGCCACTGATTATAAGAGTTTGGTTACCCAACTTCCAGGTGAGGCGCAGTTAACTTAATTTCGGGAAATTCGTCAGCGACTCACGAGCGAGAGCCGAGTCGTAATTTGCGTTAGGCCTGTCAGAACAAAGATTAATTCTCGAGGGGAAATATTTAATGAAGCGTACTTCCCACCGTTTCTTGTTATGAGGTGAATCATAATTTAGTGACGACAGCGTTGATCTGGTTTCCTTTCCAGCTAGAATATGTATGTCAGGTGAATGTCCACGTGGAGTGTACACCCCCACCCTTACCCCAACTGCCCACTCAAATGTGTACCACATCACACACACGCACGCACACACACACACACACACACACACACACACACACACACACACACAGAGAGAGAGAGAGAGAGAGAGAGTAATATGTGTGCGTGTACAATCGCATCATTGAATGATGGAGGAGTTCATGCTACATGATGACAGGGCAAACAGGGTAATGGGAGTTCAGTAGGCACGAGTCCAAGACGCATGACTTGATTTTGAACCCTTTTAAGTCTTTTAGGTAGTCCATATTTCAAAGCTCATTTCTCTGTGTCAGTTCTAGAAGAATTGCTGTGGAACGAATAATATTTGAACTAACTCTATGACTTTGCTCGAAATGATCTAAAGCGGTAGCTAAATATCCTAGACCTTTATTTTCAATTCGTGTTCTCTTTTGAAACGACCCTTCCACTTCAAGCATAACGATTTTGGCAATATCCTGTGACAGTCACCTGGGGTGGTCATTCTCTGGAACAACCCTTTTCGGTCGGCCCTTGACAACCCGGACGCGCAGCTGAAAAGGAACATTTCCGTTTATTGGCTCCGTGTGTCTTATCTGTTACAGACGCTCCTTCTATACAGAAGATTATTGCCAGTGGGAATGGCAGCTGTGACAAAACAAAATGGATACATATATTTATGGTGACCAAAAAAATAAATAATAAAAATAAAATAAAAACATAGAATTAAAGTCATCTTTAACACTATGAATTGAGAATGGACTTTCCCCCCCCCCCCTCAATTTTGATTTGTTATCGTGCGATCCTTGAACATTCCTAATTGTTGACTAGACTTATTAGGTTTTCATTTCATGCTGTCAACATCGTATGTCACAAGTGATTTCATTGATGAGAACCAGAAAGATGTTTCTACCTTAAAATTAAAGAAATTTGGACTGACCTGAATCGATTATTAATTTGTTCGTCTAATTTAAGAACTGTATTCGTTTGATTTTGCATAGGAGTATCCTCTATTTAGAAATGGAGCTTCAAACACTAGCGTATCTTAGTATCTTATTTATTACAGGTCATTCTTTAAAGCTCCTTCCTGTAATGACAATGAATTCGAATTTTTAATTTCTCGTATTTTTGGTTTCTAGTAAGACGTCTCACTCTCACATAATATTTACTACCCATTGGTTTGTTTCTATAAACTGGATAGTGTTTGTTCACGCTTTAATTATGCAAGCAGCTCGAGCTGTTTCTCTCATCTCTCCTTCCACCACAACAGTCATTTAAAAGCCACATTCTGCTAAATGTCATACTTATCATACAAAGGAAAAGTTCTTTTTCTTAGAGTCCTCTATTCACCACTTGAAAAAACACTTATTTTGAGATATTTTAGATTCAGACTTCATGTATGAATTCATTTATTTTTGGTTTTTAAATTGTCAATGGCTTCCGGGAAAAACACGGGACACAAAGCTACGTGCCCCATGTATTATCCACTAAATCCGCCTCTGACTTAGTGCATTCTAGAATGGACCCAAAACAAACAACAACAAAAATTTGTCGTTTTTTCATTGATATTAACATTTTAAATATCCTTCTTTAGGGGAAAATTGTTTTAATTAATGGAACGATCTCTGAGCATGATTTTTCCTTCCATGTCGATACTAATTTCTCTTACTCCCAGTAATGATTAGAGATATTTTACGAATGGCTGATTATTTCTATTTTCCATGCCGCTCACATCCACATGGAATGAAAAGGTGCGGTTGATTTTCAATCCCAGCGTGTAAACATATTCCTAAAGTATCGAGTGGTCCACTAGTCTGATCCGGCCGTTGAGTCTCACGTAACAGATTCACATTAGCGTTAAATTTAAAAATAGCTCCCCAAACCTTATATTAAATTATATAACAGTCTAAACAAAAATCATCTATCAGCTAATATAACAATTATAAGAAGTTTACCTGGCTCTGATCTATTTCATTGCTCGTTGTCGTGACAAAAAATGTTTGGCATATTTAGTCAGAGAAAATTATATTTTACAGCTAAAAAACTGATGTGCCGCTTGTCATTGATACACATTATCTGACGATCAGATAGAGGGAACAATTTTAAACAGCTCTGTTGTGTGATAACCTGACTAACTTGCTTTCATGATACTTACTAACTTAGCTAAAGATAATAGCGCATAGGGGATGGGGGGCGTTTGAGAGAGGTAAGATTTTCCCGCTCTTTCATAAAAATGGAAAAAAGAAAAATATGCGAAAAATACCCCATCAGCTTAAAGAACATATTACCCCTTCCCCGGGGCTAAATGCCCCCTTCTCCACTTTTCTACTGCACTAGCGTAACTAAAATGGCATGGGTGCCCCTGTGATGTCAAAGACTTAACACATATTTGTTTTTTAAGACCCGACTCTTTGTCCTTAACCCTAAATTTCACAATGTGACCGTTTTGTTACAAAGCGAAATAATTATTATTTCACTACTAATTGATAAAAATTTAAAATATTTTTTTAAAGTGATTCCCCTTTTATTTTAACATGTTTTGAACTTTTATCCCGGAGAACTCTTCTCTTAGACCGTTTTGTATCTTTGTAGGTGGTGATTATTGCAAGGAGGTTTGATTACAAGGAGGTGGCGTGACGTCAATAGGCTGAAGCCAGACACACCCACGGCAGCCATCTTGGCTAACTCAAAACATTGGAAGCTGTGTAGTGTGTACTAGTACTGTGTACGTTATATTATTGTAATATTTGAACGTTATAAAATACTGCGTAATAAATTATAATAAACATTTTGTTTGCATTGGGCATTTTTTTTTCTATTTACTTATCTGCACACTGTTGTTGTTTCGAATAAAGGCATATATATATATATATATATAT
>MUZC01000782.1:93008-114911 GCA_002072015.1 Radix auricularia | reverse complement strand
ATATATATATATATATATATATATATATATATATATGTATTATACGAATAGTTACTATCACTAACTAATACTATTACTATTAATTATTAGCAATATTAAAGTCAGTATACAAAGAAATACAGGTCCAATTAACATTAGACCTTAATACTATTAGTTTTCTAGTTATAATCGTATATGTTATTTTAATTACTTAACTTATTTATATTATTTTTAAACTATGTGGTATGCTATTGAAATTATTGAAAATTATAAGAGCATAATTAGAAGTTTTTATTGATGCTAAGTCCGAACTGATACTTACCTTAGAATTAATAATGTTATAATCCTTCTATTTAATGTTTGTTGTTCATTTTTTGTTATATCTTACTCATATTCACCATCTTCTTTTTACAAAGATGAGGATATATACATTTGACAAACACTTAATATTTTACATATATAATCAATAACTAATACTATTACTATTAATTATTAGCAATATTAAAGTCAGTATACAAAGAAATACAGTGTAATACAGGTCCCATTAACATTAGACCTTAATACTATTAGTATTAGTTTTCTAGTTATAATGGTATATGCCATTTTAATTTCTTAACTTATTTATATTATTTTAAAACTATGTGGTATGCTATTAAAATTATAAGAGCATAGCCATAATTTAGTTAGAAGTTTTTACTGATGCTAAAAGTCAAAGTCCAAACAGATACTTACCTTTGAATTAATAATGATAATAGCAATAGTGTTATGACTATGATCCTTTTATTTAATGTTTGTCGTTCATTTTTTGTCATATCTTACTCACGTCTTATTTTTACAAAGATGTGGATCTATACTAATATACATTTGACAAACACTTAATATTTTTTACATAATATTACATATATAATCAAAAGAAATAAATTTCAATTAAAATTAGATAATATTACTAAGTAACATAATAATAATTACAATAGATAAAAATGATAATTTGTTCTTTTTAATTATGTATAGAAGAACTAATAAGTCAGTGCTCTGCAAATTTGTTTATTTATATCGCATAATATGCATTAATATATAGTTATATAGCCTTTGTAGGCCTCGATCAGCTGATCGCATAAATAACTTTACATACATTACAGCGCTTTAAAATTTATAATTGACCCATTAGAATATCTAGAGCACCAGAAATGAACTAGGGCCTTAGGAGACTTAAGAAAAAAAACGTGATGATAAAATACGAAATCATTGGAGTCGTTATCAGAATGAGAAAACTGGTATCCTAATGAAAGCTGGTGGAATGTTTTGAGTTCAGCAATATGGCGATAGGCTCCGCCCACTGGCTTCAGTCGAGGACGACTGTCTGATAGCAGACACCACCTCCTTGTAATCAAACCTCCTTGGATTATTGTCTCGTTAAGACGACCCAATATGCGGCTGCATACGCGCTCGTCCACTTCCGGTTATTGCTATTCTTGGTAACATTGTTTATAAAATGATGCTTATAAAATTGAAGAGTTACAAGTATTCACTGTGCCTTTCAACTTTCATTGAACCTCCGATTCTATATGTGCATTCAAACAATCTCACAAATCTATCACTAAACCTAACCCAAACCCTAAACACTATCACTAAACCTAACCCAAACCCTAAAAACTATCACTTAACGTAACCCTAAAGTCTATCCCTAAACCTAACATCAAAACAAACCATTTTTCAAAAAAAAAAAACATCTTCTTCATTATCAATTCATGTAGTATTTAAAAAAAAAAAAGGCATCAGTATGGAATCAAACCCCGGACCTGCGATGTAGCATACTATCTTACTACCAATACGACGACACAGCCACAAACACCAATGAATTTTTTAACCTTATAAAAAAAACAACTAGGGTATCACCCGTCATAAATGACGGAAGTTTTAAAAATCAATATATTTCAGCTTCAATCTCTTAATTTTGAACAAATGTTCATCAGAAAAAAATCAATATATAAGCTATGGGCATTTTATGAAATTTTCAGTTTAATGACGTCATAAATCTAATTTATTTTATAATTTTTTGTCTTATTCATTTATTTCCAGTAACAATTTTAATCATTTTTGGTGCGCTGGTTTCTAAAATTAGTAGCGTCATCGGGACATAAATTGCAACTTATATATTTTTGTTGAGTATTTTTGGTGCGCAGCTATCTAAAAATAGTATTGTGACGGACGTTACATTGAGAATTATATATATTTGATTGATGTTACCAAGAATAGCAATAACCGGAAGTGGACGAGCGCGTATGCAGCCGCATATTGGGTCGTCTTGACGAGGCAATAATCACTACCATTTTGGTAAGGGTAGTGAGTATAGCCTCGTCAAAACGACCCAATATGCGGCTGCATACGCGCTCGTCCTTTTCCGGTTACTGCTATTCTTAGTAATATTTTTTTTATAATGTTAAAAATTTCATCGGAGAATGTGTGGCTGTGTGGTCATATTGATAGTACGATAGTACTCTACATCGCAGGTCCGGGGTTCGATTTCTTATTGATGCCTATTTTTCTTTTTTTTTTTCAAACAATACTACATGAATTGATTATGAATAAGATTTTTTTTTTATTTTTTAATGGTTTGTTTTGATGTTAGGCTTAGGGATAGACTTTAGGGTTACGTTAAGTGATAGTTATTAGGGTTTGGGTTATGTTTAGTGATAGTTTTTAGGGTTTGGGTTAGGTTTAGTGATAGTTTTTAGGGTTTTGGGTTAGGTTTAGTGATAGATTTTAGAGATTGTTTGAATGCACATATAGAATCGGAGGTTCAATGAAAGGCGCAGTGAATACTTGTAACTCTTCAATTTTATAAACATCATTTTATAAACAATGTTACTAAGAATAGCAATAACCGGAAGTGGACGAGCGCGTATGCAGCCGCATATTGGGTCGTTTTGACGAGGCGATACTCACTACCTTTGGTAAGAACGACTTTTAGAAGATCACAGTGGGCTGAAATTTTGTGTACCGAATCTAGTAAGTACAAGTGTTTATTTTGTTATCGAATAATGAAAATTTCTGTTCTAAAAAAATTTAAATGATAAAACGAATGTTTATACAGTAATAATGTAAGCTTAAGTTTGATATTTGTTATCATTGTTTGCTAATATATGAAAAAAATGGTATGTTACCATATGGTAACAGTGCGTCTATGTGGTTGATTTTTTTTCCTGTAGTTTTTCTTGTTGGAATATGACAACTTACTAAAGAATAAATCTTTATAAGCGATACAATTGTTTTATTCATAAAATATTTATAAATATCTAATATTTATAATGTTATCCTTTTATACTTTTATAAAATTATCAAGTTTATGATCTGTAAATAAATTTAAAAGTCTTTTTATAAATAGCATTAGTAGAAGTAATTGATGATTAATGATTATCAATAATATACAATAATTTTGTAAGTATATATATATTTTTTGGTTACATTTATAATGTTGTTATTTTTTTCTTCTGTAGAATTCAAATATCAATGTCATGGATCCATCATGGTTTTATGGAAGAATAAAGATGTACATATCCGGGCCGTTCGTAATGACTCTGATGATAATGAGCTATCGTAGAAAGATGACGATGACGTAGATGAAACTTTTACACTTAAGTTATTAAGCTCAATTTACCTACTTTTAAAAAATAATATATATTTTCTCTTATACCTTTTGAAAGAACAATTAAATATCATTCAATTAAATTGTTAAACTAAACACTAACAAATAATATTTCAATTTGTACTTTTCAGACCCAACAACACCAGTCGTTGAGAGTAAAATGATTGAAACAGGTGGTAATTCTTTAGGTACTTCAGTCCAACCACAGCTAAAAGTATCAAATAAAAATTTACTTTTGCACCAAAGAGATGCAACAAACATCTTTCCTTGAGAGCCTATTTTCTCTGGATATGTCGCTGTTGCAAAAGAGCCTCAGAACCAAACAGGAAAATTATTGCTGAACAAATAATGGATAGTTTAGTAACACAATCAAACATATATATTTATATTATATATATATCTGCTATTGAACATACCATTGCATTAGGATGCAATGAATTGGAGCAGTTTACTGAAGTTTATTTATAATGAACATCATTGTTCAAAAGCCGATGCTACTGGGGAACTGATAATCGTTACGACAAGGTTGCTATATATATATATAGATATAGATCTAACAAATATAACCCCAAAATTTAAAAAAAATGTGTGACTTGTTCTGCTACAACAGTGATTAATAACTTTGAATTATACTGCTGCAACATTCTGTCATGTAAATTAGAATCGGTTATAAGAGCATCTGGAAAACATTGTGCGCCATTTCCTTAGCTTTGTTACAAGTAAGGAATAAACAACTCGTAATGATTTATATAAGTGTGGATATGAATATGACACTAGTTCAGGCATGGCTGATCTATGGGGATGCCTGTAGTAATCCAAATGTGACAAAAATATCCTTGCTCTACTTGATTTCAAGACCCAGATTGCTATATGCCTCATGAAAAAGGTAAAGTAAGGTTTAGAAAATGTGGTCATCCCTAAATGGATATAGAGCCAAAGAAATGAGAGGTCCTACTGCAGCTGTTCCACCCATATCAGTTAGACCTGACTGTTTCGCGTTTCCCTGATCCAATTTGCACCAAAGAAAGTTACACGGGAACAAGTTGCAAAGGATTTCTTTAGAAATAATGTGTATAAAAAAGTCAAATATAATATTCACCATTGCATGAAGCAAAAGTCAAACAGTTTCACCAGCCTCAAACATGCTTTTTTATGTACATGTATAAATGTTTATTGGCCTTTATGTAGGTATTTTTATTTTCAAAAAATAATAGATTCTCCATTTTATTTTTTATTTTTTTTTCTTCTAAAATAACTATTTTTATCATCCTAATTATCATTTTCAGCATTATATTTAGCATATAAGGATGTATTTGTAATAAAGTTAGTATTTACACTTGTTTGTGTTCAGGATTAAATCATCATCTATCAAAATTATTATAGTTGTCATGTTCTATTTTATTCTGTTTTTATTCAAAAAATTTTTACCATATAGACGCATTGTGACCATATGGTAACATACCATCAAAATCAAAATTTGATAAAAATACTATATTTTTCTTCCATATAATGTTTATATATGTCCAATACACATATAATATCCAGTTAAATGTTTTTTCCCATGAAAACCTAAAAGTGCGTAATAGAGGGTTAAGTTTTTTTTTTAAAGTATTTAAATTAAAATACAGTGGTACCTCGAGATACGAAATTAATCCGTTCCGGTTATGGCTTTCGTATCTTCAAGCATTCGTATCTAGAGGTACCACTATATTTTGTGTATTGTTTTGATGATAACAACATTTCTGGTTCATCTCGTGATTTTGTTTCTCTTACTTTTGAGCCAGCTACGCTGATTTTCTAGTCCAGGGGTCACAGGTGAGAGATATCAACATTGAGGGGCGCCTCTTGAGGATGTTCTTCAGTGTCATACGCACGCCGATAAAGACCATCGCGCACGTTGAGAAGGCGCGACTTGTGCTGACAAATATCAGATGAAGGATACTGTCTCCAGCACAGCGGTTACAAGGTTCGTCCCGGGTATGAACAGGGGGGAAGTCGCGGGGGCGCGGAGTTGTCAGGGGAAACAGATAGCGTAGGTTGATCCCCCCTTGCATTTGGCACGCTCTGAGTTATGTCTCTTGCCCCTCTGATGATGTTGCTGACAGCGCCATTACGAGCACCTGTGTTTGTGTGTGGCGAGCCTGCAGCGGGAAGACCTAGAGGGTTCGCGGTCGGGGCGCATTTTTTGTGAGCTGCTTGATGTCCTGGGAGGTTATAGATATTGGCTGAGAAATGTGTTTGAATGAATCGCGACAGTGGGGTCAGGGAGTATATAAAACATTCTCAATAAGGATTTAATGTTTACAATAATAAATAATAAGGGTGGGGAAAATATCACGGCTTAGTTTTTGTAAATTACATTTTGAAAAAAAAAATGTTAAAAAAAACAACATTTTTTAAAAAAAAGTAAAAAACCAAGTTTTTGACTATAAATCCTTTATCTACGAGACATAACTAGATATAGACTAAGGATGTTCTTTGTAATACGCAGGGCAAAACAATCCGAAAATACCTAATTCTAGTTATGTCTCGTAAAACGTGTTTAATATAATGCGCACCGATCGTGAATATATTTTTAATGAGTAATGTCAATGTAATGCGCACCTCATTGCGCGACAGGAAAGGTTGTTGAGCAGAATACGCACAGCGACACTATCTCGAAAATTAACGTGATACATAGAGATACATAAAATAACTTAAAAACTAAATAATTCAATTACAGTAAATTCGATTTATCTGAAACTTTGATACCTAATTTTTATCATCAGGACGAGTCTGCCTGCAAAATTTCAGCTCGCTAGCTTACGAAGAAATGGGTTAAAAAACGATTCAAAGTTTTTTCGGCACACTCGGCTCAGAAAGCACAACATAATATAAAGGATTTAAAACAACAACAACAAAATTTTACTTATGTCTCGTAAAACATGTTTAATATAATGCGCACCAATCGGGAATATATTTTTTTTAAAGTATCTTCAATATAATATACACCTTACCGCGCGACAGGAAGGGTTGTTCTGTATAATACGCTCCAGGACACTCTAGCACAAAAAAATTAACATATTACATATAGATAAAAAAAAGATAACCTAAAAATTCATCAATTTACAATTTAATTACAGTAGATTCGATCGATCTGAAATTTTGACATATCATTTTTATCATCGGCACGAGTCTGTCTGAAAAATTTCAGCTTGCCAACATACGAGGAAGTGTGTTAAAAATCGATCCAAAGCTTTTTCGGCACTCAAGCAGACACCACGAGTTAATATAAAGGATTTTAATTTTTTTTAAAAACATCTTAAAGTGTCAGACGATTTAAATGAAAATTTAAGCATCACTAAAGAAAACTCATTCACTTTTCGGAATGTGATCAATTAAAGAATTCGCTTTCACAATCCTATTTTGATCTGACGACACCAAGCTGCCCCCAAAGACATAAAAATTTTATCAACGTGGCAACGACCAAGCCTTGTGTGCAATGACGTAGCCAGGGGATGCGGACCGCACAGGGGGACACCATCTCAAGGGGTGACACCAAAATGAAGTATTGCATACTCACCGCTCGGCACTGCTGAAATATACACAGAGATTTTCCACACGTGAAACCAAAACAAGTGCGAGTTCAAGATCGATATATCGATGAACTGAGTCCAAATTAGGTTTAAACAAAAACATAAACAAACTTTAACATGATTGGTCTGTCTGGTAAATTTTTCTTGCCTCCTCTGGCCTCCTTAATTTTAATTCTAAACAAAGTTTTCCATTGATGCCGAGTACGATGTAATTATGCGTTCGGGCAAATCGGAGTGCACGTATGACAATGCTTTAAAGACAGAAAAGAAAGAAGAAAATTTTTTTTTACAGAATTATTTTTATATGAGAAATAAAGCTATTTTGAAATTTCTCTATTCTTTAATATATTTTTTACGTTTAATTTAGTTTTGAAAGTGGGTATTTGAATTTGATACAGAATTGGTCGAATGACAGAGATACTCAAAATAATTGGTAATTGGGCGTAAGTACCACCAAGCTGTAATATTTTAAACGCTGGATTTCGGATGCTACCTTTGTGGATTGTGTTTAGGATCGTGATTATACCTTTAAAAAAACGTTTATAAGGAATTCTTATGCTTCTTGTCTTGCACCCGTTGCAGTTGAAGCATTTTTACTTTTCACTGGTGTTTCGTTCCCTCGGAACAAAATAAGGTAAGTGACACTCTGGCATAGAAGCGAGATCAGTGGTTTAGGAAGAGTGGATGGAGGTTGTGGTGGTGGTTTCACCATTCCGGTTTAACATTTTTTGTTAACAATTTCATAAAGTTTAGAAAGGTTATGGTTTTGCATTTTTTTTTCTTGAATTTGGGCGGCGCAAAAATGATCTTCTAAACTCGGCATGGTATCATTACCTATGGCCAAATTATCATTGTGATCCCATTGAAGTATTGGATCTTATCTTATCAGTTACAGACGCTCCTTCTATAAAGAAAATTATTGCGTCCTACACTTATCTATGTTTTGAGACTAGCCCTGCATTGTTATTAGTTTTAAATCTTGACAAAGAGTTGGATTTCCTGGTTTGTTCAGACAACCCATACCAAGCCTGAATGAAAATTCGTATTTTTTTTTTCCTGCATACGGGATAAGAAAGGTGTTGTTATCATTATATCTGTCTGAGGGTTGTATTTCTAAATTAAAATTAATTGCTTTTTGTATAATAGCCGTTTTACTCTAAGTTCTTCTACAACCCCCCCCCCCCCAGTTTTTCAGTGTTTTTCAATTATTTAACTAATGGTGTTATTCTTGTCAAATCGGAAAGCTCTTTTTTGAATTTGTTCTAGCTTATAAATGTTTTCTTTGATGGATGGGCCCCATACAGAAAATGCATATTTTAGTATAAGTCTCACCAAGGTGAGGTAGCATTTTAGTTTTACATCTTTTTTCTTTTTATAAACCTAAGGTTTAGTTTGATTTTTAAATAAATTCATTGACACGGGGATTATCTTATCTTATCTTAGATATACAGACGCTCCTTCTATGCAGAAGATAATTGCGTCCACAGACCATGAGAGATGATCTGTTGGCAAGTGATGCAGCGGTCACAGGCCACGGCTATAGGGGTTCCACGCATTACCCCAGCCGCCTAACTATTGTCTAGTTAGGTACCCATTCGGAGCTGGGTGACTCGGGGACTCCTCAGGCCCCGAGAACAAATCCTCACTTTCGTGTGGATTCGAACTCGTGACCATCGGTATGACAGTCGAGAGCGCTACCTCTCGACCACCACGTCCCACGATTCCATGATAGTTTCTCATTTATTAAGACTTCTAAGTATTTTGCATTTTTAGTTTGGGTTAGTGCTTTTCCATAAATAAAATATTTTGAATTAATGTGTTTCTTTTTCTTTGTTAATCTTAGCAGTTGACCCTTTTCTGGACGAAAAGACATACTCCAGTTAGTTTCCCATTTTATCAATTTATCTAAGTTCTTATGTAAAACTTTGCTATCTTGTTCCGATTTAATTGTTATACAGATTATACAATCATCAGCAAATAATCTAACTTTTGTTCCTATTGAGATGTTGTTGGATAAATCATTTATATAAATTAAAGATCCTAGCACTGTTCCTTGTGAAACTCCTAAGTTAACTTTTATTGGTGCAGATTTAGATCCATTAATTATTACAGTTTGCTCCCTACCTAAAAGGAAGTATTGGATCCTGTGATGTAAGGGTCCTGAGATTCCAATGTAGTTAAGTTTTTAACTTAAGGTGGCGAACTTTGTCAAATTGTTCTCTGTAACTCTCAGCAATTGACATGATTCTGGTATCTGCTGTGATTCAACTTTTCTTTACCACGCTTCGATGTAACATTTTCCATTTGACTGGTTTAACAGAATTATAATATGTGATATATTTATGAAACTCTACTTTAAAATTAACTTATGATTTTAGTCAAAACATTCTTGCACTTTTTTAAATGTGACGCACACGCATGATTAGGCAGGAACGCCCTAAATGACCTGCGCAAAACGGCTCTGCGTCAAAAGAGTCGCGCCAAAACGTCACGTACCGTGATTTATCACCTTTCTTAAAAATGGGAGTTACATTCGATAATTTCCAATCCTGTGGTACTTTACCCTGGTTTCGAGGGTCTTGAAAAAGAACCACATGGATTGGGGACAGTTTATTGCTTAGTTCTTTTAATAACCTTGCAGGCGATTCATCTGGGCCAGGCGTATTTTTTATTTTTAGATTTCTAAGGAGTTAGGCCTATTGCGAGCCCGTCTACAGTTATGTTACCTATTTCCTTCAATATATTTAAATTTATAAAAATGTCCTTGTCGCCTGAGGCCAAAAATGATGATGCAAAATATGTGTTAAGGATATTAGCTTTAGTCCCATTATCATTTTACGTTTTATTATCTGAGCCTTTTGTTGTGGCTATTCCTGTAGGTTTCTCATTTTTTAGATCAATAAAGGACCATAAGTTTTTTATTGTTATCGTTAGAAATTGCATAGCTTATATATTCAGTTTGGAGGTTTCGGCTGTTAAATCTGTAAGTGCTTTTTGTGCATTCTTTTTAAATTGGTAGCATTAAATTTATTAAATAAGTTCTCTTTATGTATGGATACTTTTTAAAATTTAGAATTGAATCAGCATTTATTAATTTTATTTAATATTAGTTTTGTTGGAACATTCTCATCCATTATAGTTTTTAGATTTGTTGTTATATCTTTCCAAATTTCTTCCACTCGGCTCTTTGTGCTAAATTTACTCAAGTTTGAAGTTAGCCGCCTATTGGTGTAGTTTTATTGAATTACATTTATTCCACATATATATTACTCTTCAAGGTATCTTACATATTTAATTTTTATTGAATTGGTTACTCCAATATCATGGTCGAACAGACCAGGAATAATTTAGCAGTTTATCACTAGTCCTGGTGTATTTGTTAAGAATAAATCTAGTGTTTAAATTTTCTGGGATTGTTGCAGGGAAAGTGATCCCATTAAAGTATAGGATTATTGCGGAGAAAGTGATCCCATCAAAGTATGGAATTGTTGCGGGGAAAGTGATTCCATTGAAGTATGTGATTGTTGCGGGGAAAGTGATCCCATTGAAGTATGGGACTATTGCGGGGAAAGTGATCCCATTGAAGTATGGGATTGTTGCTATGAAAGTGATCCCATTGTTGAAAGAACAGTTTTCACAAATATCAAAATTATTATTATAACACAATATTAACTTCAGGTACGATTCAAACAAATAATCATTTTAAAAAAACAACAACTTTGTTTAGTAAATTGGAATGGATCGTTACCAACACCACATCCTTTGCAACAGGGAGGGGGAAGGGAATATCATCATATGTAATATGTGCTGTGTATGGGGATTGACATGTCTGGGCTAGATTTCATCCTATCGCTCAGCATTTTTCGAGAAGTTTTAAATTTAAGATGTATGTGCTCATTAACAAACAAGGAGTCCACCAAAAAACTTTAAAAGTAATTTCATAATATGTAATTTAAAGTGTTATTATTAAACCACTAAACTATTTTTAAAATAATAATTTGTAATTGAACTTGTTTGCTATTTGAGAGTTAATATTAATCCACTGGATGAGTAGATATTTATTTTAGCTACTAATTTGATCCTGAAAAAAATTTATAAATTTCAATACCTTGATTTTTTGTCGTTTAGTTGTCAGATTTAGTTCTGAGGTATGTCACATTAAAATGATTCAAAAACAACTTTTTGGTGAAAATGGAAGAAATAAAAGTTAACCTTATTCCACTAATCAATTATTGTACATCTGCATTTGAACACATGATCTTTTAGAAATAATGTACTTTTTATAGTCTTGCTCACAGGCTGTATTTAAACTTCTTTTTTGATATTTTTTTTGATTCTCCAGGTCAGCGGAGTTTTTTTTTTTTAGCCAGATTCATTCATCAACATTTTTATTGTGACTTTAACAAGGGCTAGATCACACGCCCCTTAGCTTGTGAGGCAAGCACACTATTGACTTCGCTATACAGCCGCCCAATTTCTATTACCTTATTCCTTTTTATGTTCTATATTATGAAACACCAAACAATACATCAATGTTTCTGACAAATCAATTTTCTCTTTTATTTTCATTTTAAACAGGAAAATCTATATATTAAAAAAAGGCAAAATAATGATATGAATGTCTTGTCACCACATTCATAGCATACTTTTAGCATGAGGCAATAGAACATAGTATGAAAATACCTTATTCTATATGGACAGTATCTATGGTCAGGTTTCTTTGTATCAACAAGTTAACAGGAAAATCAGAATTTCAGTGGGATTTGAATACATATAGTTTAAAACATTTTAAAAAAAAAAAAAATGTTAATATCACCAAATCTGAAAGCAACAATTAGAACTGGATTGCAGACACCAGTCTAGGATTGCTCATTCTCACAATTTGATTTAGAAAACATTCATTTGTGCACACTGAATCCTCACATGCATTTTTCACACAAAGTCTTTACTCACTATCTTTCAAATACACAAGTATGACTTGCATTATGATATATATTGAACATGCACACAGCGTTCTGAACCATTGGCAGCTGATACAGTTATTCTAAAAAAAACGCTTGATCTTCCAGCAGTAAATACCTACTTTTACAAGTAGATCATATTATCATGTATAATGTGGAAATAAACGATTAAAATCGTTAAAAATTTTAATCGATTAAAATTATATTTTTCAGTTAAAATTGGATTAAAATTTAAGAAAATGCTTCTAATCTTTTTTCCAATATATTAGTAATTTATATATTTTTTTACTTACATACATTTTCCTCGTATGATTATTATTTATTTAGAAGTCTATATTTGAACAAAAAGATTTTTCTTCCTTATTTCTTGAAGCAGAACAAATTTGCTGTGTTACGCCACAAAATTTGGGAGCAATGGAATTACCACGACTTAGCAGATTTTGCAAAACAATGAATGGCGGCTTAATGGTATTTTATGCGCTATAAAAATATATTTAATCAAAATTAATTGTTTTAATTTTTCATGATTAATCAAACAAAAAATTTTAAAATCAGTACCAGCCCTAATAATGAGCTTAACTAATTTATTTCTGTAAGTTAAAAGAGAAAATAAATAATAATTTAACATGTTTTAAGTCGTAAATCAAAGTTGAACTTTTCTTGAACTCTTGGCCTTAACACTTATGTTTTCTGGGTTTTACTCATGCAAAGTTTTTATTGGTTTAAGTTCAGCTTAGCTGTTTGCTTCAACTTCTTTACAATCACTGATGACTAAATGATAACTTCTACCAAGTTGTTTAAAAAAACATTTTTTCACTTAACATTTCTACAGTAGATCTCAAATGAAAATGAACTCAATGCCCATCCTATAACTATAACTAACTCCTTTACAGATCTTGATAGAACAGTAATTGTGGCCCCCAAATATTTTCAGCAGCACATAGTGTGACCCTGCCTCAGTGCCTCTTCCTCACCTACTTCCTATCAACTTAAAATTTACAAATGGTTTCGAATAAAAATTTTAAGGTCTGCATCTAAGATTAGAGATGTTATTGTGGACATTAAAAATATGGAAACAATTTTAATAACTTATACTGCAAAATATGATTATTCTCCAAAGTTCTTGGCATTAAATGTTCAAGTTGCATAGTTAAAAAAAAAGGGAGACAATAAATGATTTAACTTTCACGTCAAATTAAAAGTAGATGTTAAGAAAGCTATATGCATTTTTTGTGAATTTGTTTTTTTTTTGTTTTTATAAATAAAATAAATAGCCAACTCTGATTATAAGTCTTAATTAATTTACTAAGTGTCTGGTAGATTAAAATTCAATTATTTACGTTCCAGATGCTATCTAAAACTTCTAAAAATACCTTTCATGTCTAATATCTACAAAGCAATTGTAGCTAGAAGTGTAATATCGATTTAATTTTTTATACAAATTTATCAACAAAAAAACAATGCTTTCAACACTTTCCAGAATCTCAGTTTTCATTCCTTATCTGTGTCTGGCGCCTTTGTTGACAATTTGAATCCATGCATAGATTTGATTTCTTCAGCCAAGGCCTATAATGAAAATGTTATTGTTTTTTTAATGAACAAATAAATACTATTATAATTATATGGATAAAAATCACTTCTGCTCCTTTTTTTTGGGGGGGGGGGGGGGATTGAAAAAAGAGGTTGCAGTTACACGAGTACTTCACGAAACTATTATTAATTTATCTTTTGTCATTGTTGAATTAAAATGAAACTCATGCTTTGAAAGATTTCAGTATTTGTTTACTTCAAACCAGAGGCGTCACTAGCATTGGTATCACCCGGCGCGGTAGCTCATGGTGTCACCCCCTCACGACATAACCCATAAAATTCCTACGAGTTATCCCAGAGCAAAATAACTAGAACATATAGATTTTCACATTTTGGTGTCACCCCCCCATGATGGTGTCAGCAGGGCGGCCCGTCCCCACAGCACCCCCCTAGTGATGCCACTGCTTGCACACAATCCTCTATAAAATCTATTTTTGTATTATTCCATATTTTATTCTCTCCTGCTCCTCTAAACACTGACTTATGGAAACATCAACAACTTGCTAGCCCATTGTGTTTAACAACTGATCACAGCAGTTGGATTGCTTCTATCTCACATCAAGTTAAACCCAGGACCAATAACTGAGCATGAAGTTTACCTGTGAGTTATTTATCCTCAAAATAAGAGTTGTCTTTCTGGATGGGAAAGCTTCATCATGTATATAAATTTTAATTTAATCATATTCCATGTTGTAGCTTTAGTGTTAAAACAAATATCGAAATGAATCTTTGCCTTTTGCCCATTGCTTGTTCATTATTTAGGACCTTATGAACACTCACCTCATTCACTAATCGGTGCTGCTGTATAGTTCGAATGCCTTTAAATGAGGGAGATTCTATATTGATCTGGTACATTGCACCACATCCACCTATTGTCAAGAAATAAACAGTGTAATCAAACTTCCTGCCTGAGTCAAGCTTAGAAAAAAAACAAAAAACAAGCACATGCAATGTTTTACAAAGGAATACTTATTTGGACTAATGAAAATGATCACAATGCCAATCTTCTAATGTGACTTAGCTACTTTCAATAAACAGTACTTTTTTTTAAATTTCAATTTTGAAATCTTGTTATTCTTAGACATAAAAACTGAAAGTTATTCCTGGATTTTAATGCAACTAAGTTCTTAAAATATATATTTGACGTGTATTTAAAAAAATCATCATTGCACAAATCATCATTACATCAATAATTTGATTGCTCAAGTTGTTTACCAGACACATCAGCAACTTGAATTTCTGTGGCATCTGGAAAAGCATTTTGAAGTTTGTCTTTAATTTTTTTCTCTCCTGCAGTTAGGTTGCCTTCCAAACCAGGCTTTTCACCAGTTTCTGTTCCATATTTAAGGAGCCTTTGGGCATATATAACAGGTGGTCTCAGTTTTACTGACATCATAGAATGAATCTAGTTTTTATTTAAAAAGAACAAAATAGTGTTATGTCATGTGGTCAATAAAATATTGATAATTTTAAAACTAAGATTTGTAAAGAGAAAAACTCAGAAAAATATTTGCTTTCAGCTTGAATGTACACAACCAAAATGGCGTATGTAATGAAACTGAGCAAGACTTCCTCTCCCTACAACAACAAAAAAGCATAAATGACAACAGCGCGTCTGAAAAACAAAATATACTGTAAAGTACTGTACTTTGGCAGCTGGGTAGCGAAGTCAATAGTGCTCTCGCCTCACAAGCTGAGGGGCGTAGAATCGAGCCCACGTTAAAGCCACTATAAAAATATTGAGAAATGACTAATGCTAAGAAGTCCTCCGCTGACCTGGAGAGGGATGGGCGCTGCCAGTGTATACCAAGCCTGAGAATGTTCTAATGGAAACTTTAGAACCCCCTACGACCTCGAAAAAAAAGAGGTTATGAGACTAAAAAATAAAACAAAACAAAAAACTGTATGCATCACATGCAGTGTTAACTGTATGTATGACATACAGTGCTATAAAAATGAATGAACAATTCTTTACCATATAAAAACAAACGTTTTAAAAAAAACAATTTTTTTAAAAAAAGGAATGACGCGTAATAACTTAATAACATTATTTTTAATATTTTTATGGGGGTGCACTCGTAACAACAAAACAGCATTAAGTTGGGAACATTGTAACCCGAGGACACCCTGTGATATATTTGATAAAAAACAATATCAGAATGCTGGGAAAATAAAAAATATGTGCTCAAAATCACAGACTACAAAATTTTTAATTACATGTATTTAAAAAATGTGATGTAAAAAGTAAGGGATACGATATCTGTAGAGTGTAGTGCCCATTGCCCATGGCTATGAATATTAAAATATATTATTGGTAAATATGGCAATCAAGCATTCTATTTATTACTAGATGCCTGTAGCGTAGCATATGCCACAGATTTGCTCATAGATAGTGCAAAGAAAGTGAGGGGGAGGGGGTGAACAGACACAAACTACATCACAATGAAATCAGAACAATGCAAATGAACCTCAGATGCGGGGATAACTGCGACGCATTGTTGATCTGGAAACATGTGCACTGTGGTTAGCCTCTTGCCAACCCCCACCCTGCACCACCCTGGCTTGCCAACCATAAACTAATTGGCATAACCTGACAAAGTTCATTCGTCAAGCTAAAGTTCATTCGTCAAGCTTATTTCCATTCATCTTGTGCTTGTTATGGTGTTGTGAAGTCATGATCGAAAAGAAAGTGGGAAATGAACGGGCACAAAAAAAAAAAAAAAATTTTAATTAAAAAAGTAATGTCTTAGCTGGGGATTGAACCTGCGACCTCCGTGTGTAATACAAATGTAATAACCATTACACTACAAAATACATGTTATTTTGTTGTTCTGAAAGAACATAGTCATTGACCTCAATTCAACGAATTGTTGGTCTCAATGACCCCCCCACGCTGTGCACTACCTTTTCTTGCAATCTGATTGGTCGTTGGGGTCAGACAGCTTGCTACTTGCTTGGTGTCAGGCATGGTTGGACCATGATGAGAATTATATATATAGATTTTTTAGTCTTCTTTCTGTGTCAAGATTTACAGATCTCACTTATTTAAAAATGTAACCCTTGGCTACATACTTACTTTAAACTAGGGCTATTAACTATTAATATAAATTTAATCGTTAACTTTTGAAAAATTAACTATTAATCAATTGTCAATTTCGATTAAAATCAAAACTTAAAATTGATGATGTCATAAGTAACACTTATTAAACGTTCTTGTTGAAAATCTATATAACACTGGAATGTCTCCTTGCCCAAAATCTTAATTTTTGTAAGCGTTTAACACTATTTCCATTCTGATTTCAAACAACCTTAAAAGATATTGAAAAATATAAATATCATGATTTAGATTGGAATAATAAACAGGTATTTTAAAGTTAACTTCTTGCACCGATTGGGCCTGGGGGCCCTTAATGTTGTTTTTGCCTATATGAAATGTATACTAATTGTTTAAGCGTTAATGGCTGGGAAAATAAATGGATCTTAAAACCAAACGTGGTGTATAATGACCTTGATAGCCCAGTTTAAAATTCTATGGGGAATTGACTTTCTAATGTTTATCCCTTCGGATCTGAGACCCTGATTCTTTTTTTCGTAAACGTTTAAGATTTTATTCCCCATTCTGTGCCATGGTCTCGACAAATATCGATTATATATTAAATATGATCCAAATTGAAATGAACAAATGTTTCAAAATTTACATCTTGACCAATTGGGCCAGGGAACCCTTAATATCATGATTTGCTTATTTATCTAGATATATAAAAATGAAAGTATGTCTGTGTGTGTGTGTGCATGTCATTTATAAACCATGCATCCAATTGTCAAGAAACTTTTGGAGATAGTTTATGACGTTCCCTGGATGGTTACTGGCAACATTATTTTCAGCTATAAAAAATAGTTTTTAAAAAGTTAGCTACAGTGTAAATTGATGGATCTAAATTAAGGTTGTTAAGACCGCTCGTTTTTGAGGACCGGCTAACCATTCAAAAAAAGACCAGTTAACCGGTCGTCCTTATATCCCTAATGTTTTGAGAACTATTTAGAGAATGTTGTCGCCTCGCGTCGTCTGATGGCATCAAAGCCCGCTTCCCCCCACTTGCGTTCAGCTCTTTCCGCTTTGCCCTCAATTTATAGCATTTTTTAAAATCCAAATAATTAACTAAACAGTGATGGTTAATTGTCTTTTTTATATTTTATTTTGAGGACTCGTAGTTCACCGTAGTTCACCGGTCTAAGTAAGAGGACTGGTTCAATCGTTCGTTAAAGTTAGCGAGGTATTTTTCATTAGTTTCAAAAACCAACGCCTCGCCCCGTCCGTTTTGACGTCATGTTTACCTCTCTTGTGTGTGATGCCGGTCAACTCGCGTATTAAAATTAATAATATAATAAAATTATAAAGCTACGGAGTAAACAATGATAAAATGGAATTTATTTTAAAAACATTATTTTTTAATCGTCAACTCGCCAGAATAATTGAATTTTGCGACGCACACGTTCCCCCTCCCCGTTTTTTCTGTTCAAATAGGGTTTGAGTTACACTCGGCGTACTATTAATGTGGTAATCAAATGCCTTTGACTAGCAGGAAAACTGTCACTAAAAGACCGAACTCGAATTTGTGGGCCGATTAATCGCCTGGTATCTTTGCTACGTCTTTCAAATACCTCTCGTAATATAGGGACATGTACTTCATTAAGCGGCGTGCGCCGATAAGTTTTTGAATGCCTGAACTGAAACAGACTATAAACCGGTGATCAGAAAATGCGGATAGGTCACGGGGTCATATGCTTTTATAGCTTTCTTTGTCTGTATAATAAACAGACTATAATTAATAAAAATAGAAACAGTTTTGGCCTTGACCGTTGTTGACATCAAACGCCACTGTGTTAGCGTACAGTCACAGTCGCTCGACAGCTAATCAGCTGGATCTTGGTATCGCTTTTACTCACCGCGACAAAGCGAGAGGGAGAGGCGCGTTACCGCGTGTTGTTTTTTTCACTAGTTTTTTTTTTACTACGTTAGGTTTTTTTTGTTTTTTTGGGGTTACACGGTCCTACGGTAGGCGGTTAACCGTTAGCAAGCTTAATTCTGAAATTATTATGGGGGAGGGGGTGAGTTGAGTCTCTATCGTATTAGTACCATGTATTTTTTTATTACTAAGGTGCATGCGCTCATCGCATACGCATCAGTCTACAGCTGAATCCCGCTAGTACTATTAGTTGTGAACTTCAGTGAAGCCAGGCTATAACGCTAGGAGACTGAAGGCTTGAATGCCAACCTACTTGTCAGCTGGATAGTGGAATCGCTTTTACTCACTGTGACTTAGCGAGAGGGAGAGGCACGAGGCGCGTTACCGCTTGTGTTGTGTGTTTTTTTACTACGTTACCGCTAGTTTATTTGTTTGGTTTTTTTTTCGTATTTGGTTAAGCGGTCCTACGGTCCTCAATAAAGAGGACCGATCCTGATCTGAGGACCGGTTAACCGGCTAACCGGTTAACCGTTAACAAGCTTAATCTTAACCAAAGATAGTATATTATAGTAAAAATTTTACAGCCAATATTAAAATACTATAGAGCACTGAACTCTTAATGATTATTCCTTCATGGCGGGGGGCACACAATGCCTTTTTTTCTTAAACGTTTTAAGTTTTTATTCCCCATTCAATTATTGAAAAATAATAACAAATATATCCTATATTGTGCAGATTAAAAATGAAAAGGTGTTTTCAACTTTACATCTTGCATTGAATGGGCACTGGGGCCTATAATAAACATTTTTTGCTAGTATGGGCTATATAAAAAAAAAATTATGCGTTCGCTACTGTGTATATGAAGGGATCTTAACCAAAATTTGATTGCCCATAATAAAAGGCTATAGGGCACTGAACTTATAATTTCCATATATTTTTTTTTGGTATTTGTTTAAGATATTTTTCTCATTCAAAGTTTAGCGATCTTGCGGAATATATCCATGTTGAAACTGAATTAAAATAAGCAGGTTTTTTAAAATTGACATCTTTCAGTGAATTGACCTGAGGGCCCCTAAATGCTGTTTTTCTTATATTATTGGTATGAAAATTAGTGTTGGCGCAAGTTACTTAGAAAATTAATGGATCTTGCCAATATCATTAAAAAAATATTTTTAAATCGTCTTATAACCTCTTGGTCGCGGGGGTTTTTAATGTTATTATTAGAACTTTCTCGGGGCTTGGTAGACCTTGCAAGTGCCCATCTCCTCTCTAGGTCAGCGGAGGACTTTTTAGCAATACCCATCCATAGGTATGATCTGGAATGAAGTTTTTGATACTGATAAATACTGATATGTTTACAACTTTGTATCAGCAAAAAAATATCGTTAATACCAACAAAAATGCATATCGGTAGACCCCTAAGATTTAATCAACGTATCTGCTTTACAGAATAAAAAAAACAAAATTTACAATTACCAGCAGTGCATTCATTGGGATTGTTTTCATAAAAAAAAAACCCACCCTTTTTTAAAACTGGTCGGCAGGGGGATCCGATTCCACTACCTGTTTTACCATCAAGCCTAATCAACAAGCGCATGCAACTATCACTTCATCTAGCAAAGCTCATCAAGTTGTTTTTTTTTCCTTTAAAATTCATTAATCAGCTTACAAAGTAAAAGTAAAGGTAAAGTAATCATGAAATTTGATAATGAGTATGAGTATAGTATAGTATGTATGATTATGAAAGTATGAGAACTAGCCTACTATTGTCACTATTGTTTAGTTTGAAACTCTGAGTTTAGTATTTAAGTATTAGTATAATTTAAATACAGCAAATATTTACGACCAGTCGTAACGGCAGACAATTCAAAAGAATGTTGCTAGTGTTACGACATGTCGTAGCACTAGCAAAGTCTCGTCGAGTTGTCAGCCTTTGCTTTGTCGTAGCAGCGGCAGCAGCCACTTCGTTTAAACTTAAAATCGTTTACAGTAGGTACTTGGATAAATCATTTTTCACTTTGTGAAAAATCTTTGCTGAATTATCCGCCCCTTGTTCAACTTTTTGTCCACTTAAAAATGTAAACAATGTGCATGTGTGTTCAGAAAATTGCACTTTTCTGTGTAATTTCTTGATGAAATTGGATGTGGTATATATCATTTTAAAGATAATTGGATGCTGAACATTACAAACTATGTTCTCCAATTTTTGTGTGCTGAAATTCATTATTAAAATGTAATTAATTGAGTAACAGTAAATTAACAACATAAAATAATATAAATATCTTTAAGAGTCGCCATCACTCGCGATTTTAATGGTAACTACTGTTTTCAGCATCCAAATATCTACAAGAATTGATAAAGTCCCATCACCCCCAACCTCCCCCAAATATTAAAAAAAAATTATCAAAACAATCACCACATGGTTTTTTCCCTATTTTTCAAGATGGCCGACATTTTCTTCAATGTACCTCAGCCAATTATTTTCAAATTTGATCTAATCTAGCGGCTAAACACTATTAATAACACTATTTTAAGTTACTTAAGGTATAGAAGACTAACTAACAAGCAATATAAATTGATATTTCATTTGCATTTGTAAATACTAATTTGTTTTCCAGAGATATAACAAAAATGTAATGTTTAAGGGCCACTCGACTACATCAACCAGTATTAAACAAGGATTTTTGTCAATTATTTTTCTCCTTTTCAACACGAACAGTTTGATGTGCTTGACTTAATATTTTGGATAATTATTTTTAAGTTGTGCTCAATTTAAAATATCACATATGCAAATTTGACGGCCATTTTGAATATTAATGAGTCAAACTTGCGTAATTCAGAATTAATTTTAGGACGCTTGTTTCGGCAATGATATGACGAATGCGGAAATATATGGTTTGTTATGGTTATCTTCAGTCATTTCTGAAATAACTTTAATTAACTGGTATTTTAAACAGCTGTCTCAGTCTCACTGCCCAATTTTCACTTTTGTCTGTTTTATATTTTCTTATATGTCTCAATTAGCGGAGTTATCCCAAAATAATTCACTAAAAAATTCATAACTTTCTTTAGAAATAACATAAAACTATAATTTTGGTATCAATAAATTGCATTTTTCAAGCCCTTTCCAACCAACTAGATCTTAAAGCTATAACTTTAATTTGAAAATTTTGTCCAAGTACCTA
>MUZC01000782.1:79502-91998 GCA_002072015.1 Radix auricularia | reverse complement strand
AAATCCGGCTAATCCGGATATCAGCCGAAAAATTATGTCAGCCAGCCGAAATTTAAAAAAAAATTCGGCTGGCAGGTCTAGATCCCACTATCACTAGCGTCACATTATTGCAGAGCAACCCGACTATTACTTGATCTAGCCAAGCTGATGAGAATCAGTACTTTTTAAAAATTATAACTGTTTTTCGATTAATGGCTCAATCTAGATTTTCTTTTAAACCTTTAAAATTCATTAATAAGCTTATCTAGTGATCATGATATTTCATTATGAGAATTATGGTTTAGTATTTAAGTATTAGTAATAGCATATTTGAAAATACAAAAAAAAACAAAAAAAAACTTACGACATGTCGTAACGACAGCCAACCCGGTCGGATGTTGCTGGCGTTACGACATGTCGTAGCACCAGCCACATCCGCGCGGGTTGTCTGCCGTTACTTTGTCGTAGCAGTAGACACTCCGTATAGTAAAAGGGTCTAATGTTCTATATTTCTCTGTAAACTAACTTTAATATTACTTAAACTAGTTAGTAACAGTAAGAATTAGAATTAGTGGGACGTGGTGGTCGAGAGGTAGCGCTCTCGACTGTCATACCGATGGTCACGGGTTCGAATCCACACGAAGGTGAGGATTTGTTCTCGCGGCCTGAGGAGTCCCCGAGTCACCCAGCTCCGAATGGGTACCCAACTAGACAATAGTTAGGCGGCTGGGGTAATGCGTGGAACCCCTATAGCCGTGGCCTGTGACCGCTGCATCACTTGCCAACAGATCATCTCTCATGGTCTGTGGACGCAATTATCTTCTGCATAGAAGGAGCGTCTGTATATCTAAGATAAGATAAGATAANTTTATATTTTCTTATATGTCTCAATTAGCGGAGTTATCCCAAAATAATTCACTAAAAAATTCATAACTTTCTTTAGAAATAACATAAAACTGTAATTTTGGTATCAATAAATTGCATTTTTCAAGCCCTTTCCAACCAACTAGATCTTAAAGCTATAACTTTAATTTGAAAATTTTGTCCAAGTACCTATTTACAGTTAGGCCTAATAATAATTTACACTTTACTTTACAGTTTACACAAATACCTGATTGATGATTGAGCGAATGATTCTTTGCATGATTCTATAATACAATTAAAGTAATAAAGTACTTTGAAGGAAAGACAACGTTTTTTTAAATGTGAAAACTGGAAACCCTAATAGCCTAATACTAATAGTATTAGTATTGACAAAAATTGACAGTATAGCTTTTGAGATCATCCGTGGGGTCAACGAAATCGAAAGGAGGATGCTTATGATAGGGAAGTTTAGATTTAGAGCATTATTGTTTTAAAAGCAATAATAGCAAAAATGAAAGTTTTAATAATTAGCTAAATCATAATTTTCATTTTCTAAAATTTATTTTTATATAATACATGCATAAATGTATTAAATTAGGCAAATAATTGTAAAAATTTAGTTTTACAAAAAATTATTTAAAAAAAAACAATGAACCATTAACTGTCTATCCCAACGTAAGACCGAGAAAGGTCTCAGGTATACAAGGCTTATATCAAAATGGTCGCAAATTATTGTTTGTATTTTCGTAACTTATTGCAAAGACAGGTAATACTATTTTACCGTAGTATCTTTAACCTATTTTAAGTCGGTAATCCTTTTAATTTAATATATTATAATTTTTTGACATGCACGAAATCTTGATTTAAGTTTAAGAAATGCTTTTACTAACTATTACAAGTTGCGCGTTTTGTAGCTACAAAGTACAAAGTTAGGTTAGACTTTGGACTACACAGGCCCAGGCCCCAAGCCCAAACCCAAACCCATTAATAATTCATTAGAAAAGTATTACATTTAAAATGTAAACTAGCATTATTATAATTTTGGGGCAATTTTAAAAGGAAACTATGCGTTTAAGATTAAAATTAAGTGTATGGCCTTACATATTTTTAAATTTTTGAAGAAAAAAATAAAATAATAATAATACAAATAAAAATACAAGCAAATGGGCTGGAGAGAAATTAATTAAATTATTAATTTAAATTATTTTAAAAACATAGAATTAGAATAGAAAATGAAAAAAATAAAATTGCTTGGGATAAAAATAAAATACAACAAACCAACAAAATAGAGGTTATCTTATCTTAGATATACAGACGCTCCTTCTATGCAGAAGATAATTGCGTCCACAGACCATGAGAGATGATCTGTTGGCAAGTGATGCAGCGGTCACAGGCCACGGCTATAGGGGTTCCACGCATTACCCCAGCCGCCTAACTATTGTCTAGTTAGGTACCCATTCGGAGCTGGGTGACTCGGGGACTCCTCAGGCCGCGAGAACAAATCCTCACCTTCGTGTGGATTCGAACCCGTGACCATCGGTATGACAGTCGAGAGCGCTACCTCCCGACCACCACGTCACACACAGTTTTATTTTTGGAAAGTGTTACATCTTAAATATTTATAATTTATAAAATTTGAGGCTCTATAAGTTATAAGAGGGTGTCATAGTAGCCGAGGAGCGAAGAATGGAGGAGGCTGCAGACAGAAGAGCTAGGAGAAAGGCCAAAACATTTGGAAGCTCAGAACTCGTGTGTAAAAACGTGGGAAAGACAGTCACTCCAGGATAGGACTGCACAGCCACTCGAGAAAATGCAACCCATCCCAACGGTGATGCACCATCGTCTCTTAATAAGGAGGTCAGGGGAGCTAATGTTGGTCCCCGGCAATGTTCCCTGTAAGCTGCACAGCCGCGCAGACATCTTACTGATGCCGCACAGCAGTTTCAGAATACTGCGCAGCAAATTTTATAAATTACAAAAAATGAATGCTGTGCAACTTTGCACAGCAGTTTTTTTCTCTTTGCACACGGATCAACAAACCTTTGTTATTGGCCAAAAAATATCCTAAATATTTATTTTAGGTTTACCATAATTGTCAGATTGAAAAAGATACACTTAATTTTCATCAAATAAGGTATATACAATGCGACCCATTAAGCCGAGGTCATTTGATTCCATATTAATAATTGCTACCTAGGTGAATCTCAATTCATCGTCACTTAGTACAGATTTAAGTGTAACTTTAAGTCTCTTATTGAGCAATAATAAAAAAATAAATAAAAACGATTTTTCAGCCCTATTACATTTATTTAAAATTAAAATAAGATTATCCTCACATATTATATATTTCAATACATGTTCTGGTACAATTGTTTTAATCCAATAATATATTATAAGAACTTTAATTATACATACATATTATTTATTGCTATCTCATGATACATCAAAAAATTTTGGAGCCATGCCATGGCCCAAGGAATTACAGCAACTTTAAACTGATTTCGCGCAATAATTTTATATCGCGACTTAACGGTATTAAACTGTATTAAATTTTGTACCAATAAAATTTAAGTTAAACCACATATAATATTGATCTTATTTAATTTTATAAAGTTGTATTAACTGAGTGTTCAGTGCACCACACTATCTGACTGAAAAGAAACAGTAAGTTATAACTAACATTAGTGAAAATATCTTATGATTAGTCACTATCAAAATATCTGCATTTGAACAAATTGATGTTGAGATCATAGATCACAGCAGGTGGTTTACTAGAGATGAAGAAAAACCCAGACAAAAGCCACTTTTCTTGAAAGCCGCCCAGACATGGTCTAAAAAGAGGACGTGTCCAGGGTAACCCTATAAATATTCCTCTGATTCACACACCTTTGTCATGTTAATGTTTTATTAGCTTTAAAACTTTCATTAATTTTAAACAACTACATTATTTTATTAATAATTTTTCACTAAATCAATCAGCACCATAGCCTAGAAAGAGCAGTGATGGTGAACGTATTAAGTTCATATTTATATGGGTGTTGATGTGGGTCTAATTTGTGTGATGCTGGTTACTTTGCAAAATTATAGGTTAATGCATATTAATTAATTTTTTATTCCTCTGCAGCTAAAAAAATCAGTATGTGCTGTCAATGCAAGCCATAGAGGATTCACAACAGATAAAACATGTTTAGCAAAAGCAACAGATCATGCCAAATATTTTCCAGCTAAAACCACTCCTATGCTGCCCCCTGAAAGTTTTAAAGGAAAGTTAGCATTTATCACAGGTGGTGCAACAGGACTTGGAAAAGGTCTTGCATTGAATTTGTCACAGCTGGGAGCCAAAGTTATCATTGCCAGCAGGTAATGACAAGAATAAATCACCTTAAAAATGTTTAAAACTGATTTCTGAATTTTATTGCATTAATTTAAACTGTACTCATAAAATACTAATAAAGTTGTGAGGGGGTCCGATAACATTATTGACCCATCCACATATACAAACAACATATTTATTACATCAATATTTAATTTTCTGTCAAGTAAAATAACATTTTGTGTGGGCTGCGGTGGTCAAAGTGGTAGTGCACTGGACTGCCGAACCATTGCAAGAACACGAGTTTGAGCCTCAGTACTGGCAAGGCCCATGGGGCATTGTGCTAGCCACACAATCCCTTGCTTGTTAGTGGTGGCTACTTCACTTGCCCTAAAGTCCGACATGGACTGAAAAGGGGGTTATTTAAAATAAAATTTTATTACCTAAGATCTTAGTTTAGCTTTGTGACTATTATAGGATAGAAATGAACAACTTTATTATTTTTTATATGGTACTTGGTTGAATGACATTTAACTTAACATTATGTCTTTGTTATCTGAATCTAAATTATTGGTACAAATGTCACATTCTGTGTATTTTTAAATTTAGTTTAAAAAACAAACACTATTGAACAGTGTAAAAAACTCAAAAAATCCAATTTGACATGGCAACATGTTAGCAAAAGGAAAAAATTTAATATATCTCATGAAAAAGTTTTAATTGATACTTTTTCCAATTTTTCCCTGTTCTATTTGCTATTTTTGATTGTGGTTAAATAATATGTATGAGACATAAAATAATATGTTTTTTTTAAGAATCGGACTTGTCATTTATAGGTCACACTATGTTTTAGGTCAATTAGTTTTATGCCACCTTCCGATTTTCACAAATTTTCAGAGTGACACATTTGTCATTTGTCACTTTGTTATATTTTATCACCAGCTCACCTCCCTTTTTCGTTTTGGTAGATTATTATTTAATTTAGTTTGTTGGCCTACTGTCACTGCAAGCCATACAAAAATTAGTAATGAGTGGTCTGATGTTTTAATAATATTTCTTTAAATAATAGTAATTTTCTGGACCTTTAATCCAATCGTACATGAAACATTTACAGGAGTGCAGATAAGCTGAAAAAGACAGCTGAGGAGATTTCTAAATCCACAGGCAATGAGGTTAGAAAGTTTAAAAGATATGATAAAAACATTTGATACAAGTACTTTTTCACAAGAATGAATTTACCGTCTGTACACTTATTCTCCAATACTTTTTCTTTCCTGAAACCGTCATCTGTTTATCAGTTGATATATTTCTAGTTTGATGCCTTCTCTAGAACCAATTCGATCTTAATTTTTAAAAAATATATACCAAAAATATCCACATCTAGGTTGCGGACTATCGTTTAGATGTCAGAGATCCAGCTGCAATCAAATCAGTCTTTGATGCCATTGAATCAAGCCACGGACTTCCGGACATCGTTGTCAATAATGCCGCTGGCAATTTTATTACACCAACAGAGCGGCTGTCAGCAAATGCATTTACAACAGTCATCAACATTGTTTTGAATGGGACTGCTTACATCACCCTGGATGTTGGGAAAAGGTTAATTAAGGCTAAAAAAGGTAATTTGATCTAGGAGGATTTTCATCACTTACTTTGCTGAAAAGGAAATAAATACCCAGCTTACTAACAGTGAATGAATGTAAAACTAACAATAAAAAAAGAAGACTTTCTGTATAAAACCATCTACTGGAAATGCTTAGAGGTTTTTAGTGTCAAAAGGCACAAATGAACACATAATATCCATCTTTTCCGAAAAAAAAGTTTCTTTTTTCATAGCATTATATGCCTAAGTAATGTTATGAGTTCTAATTATTTAGTATTACATTACTAACATCTTTGTATGTTCAGCATTTTAAATTTTTACAGATAAACTCACAATGGTTATCACTGAAGAAGAAATAGCAACTATCAATCGTATAAAAATTCTCTTGTATTATATTCAAAATTTCCTATAAGCTTCACCATTTTGAAAATAATTAACTCCATTCAAAATTTTAATCCCTTGTTTGAGTCACATAATATTATTGAACAGCCAGATTGATGAATTTAATTATTTCTATCTTATCTTATCTTATATGTTACAGACGCTCCTTCTGTACAGAAGATTATTGCGTCCTACGTATTTCTATGGTTTGTGTTTAGTCCTGTATTCTTACTAGAGTTTTAAAAGATGATAAAGTGGTGGCTTTCCTGGTTTCTTCAGGCAACCCATGCCACGCCCGAATACCGGACGGAAAGAAAGAAAACTTGTATGTGTTTGTTCTTGCATATGGAATAAGAAAGGTGTTTTTATCTTTATGTCTATTTGAGGGTTGTATTAGGTTATCTTTGTGTTGTATTTCTAAATTAGAATTAATTGCCTTATGTATAATTACTAATTTACTCTTGGTTCTTCTATCCTCTAGTGTTTCAAGGTTTAATGATTTAACTAATGGTGTTACTCTTGTCAGTTTTGAATATTCTCCAGTAATGAATCTGGCAGCTCTTTTTTGTATTTGTTCTAACTTATCAATATTTTCTTTGGTGGATGGGTCCCATACTGAAGATGCATATTCTAGTATAGGTCTCACCAGGGTGAGATAGCATTTTAGTTTTATATCTTTGTTACATTTGTAAAAGTTTCTTTTTATAAAGCCTAAGGTTTTGTTTGATTTTTTAATAACTTCATTGACATGGGGATTCCAAGATAGTTTCTCATTTATTATGACTCCTAAGTATTTCGCATCTTTAGTTTGGGTTAGTTCTTTTCCATGAATGAAATATTTTGAATTTATTTGTTTCTTTTTCTTTGTTACTCTTAGCAGTTGACATTTTTCTGGGTGGAAGGACATACTCCAGTTAGTTTCCCATTTTATTAATTCATCTAAGTCTTTTTGTAAAATTTTGCTATCTTGTTCTGACTTGATTGTTCTATAGATTATACAATCATCAGCAAATAACCTAACTTTAGTTCCTGTTGAGATATTGTTGGGTAAGTCATTTATATAAATTAAAAATAGTAAGGGACCTAGGACAGTTCCTTGTGGAACTCCTGAGTTAACCTTTATTGGTGTAGATTTAGAACCATTAATTATTACAGTTTGCTCCCTACCCAATAGGAAATCTTGGATCCAGTGATGTAAGGGACCTGAGATTCCAAAGTATTTAAGTTTTTTGAGTAAACTAAGGTGGTGAACTTTGTCGAATGCTTTTGAGAAGTCTAGTAATATTGTATCTACCTGATCATTATTATCTAAGCCCTTTGATAGATCATCTATTAGGCCTATCAATTGTGTTTCACATGATCTGTTCTTTCTAAAGCCATGTTGGTGTGGGCATAGGGCATTATATTTGTCAAGGTGGTTAACTATTCTGCTATATATTATGTGTTCCAGTAATTTACATGTGATACTAGTAAGTGATACAGGTCTGTAATTACCAGGGTCTGACTTATCACCTTTCTTAAAGAGCGGCGTTACATAGGCTAATTTCCAATCCTCGGGCACTTTACCCTGGTTTAGAGAGGCTTGAAAAAGAACTACAAGGATTGGGGACAGTTCATTGCTTAATTCTTTTAATAACCTGGCAGGTAATTCATCTGGGCCAGTAGCTTTGTTTATTTTTAAGTTTTTTAGGAGTGAATGTATACCTATCTCATCTACAGTTATGTTACCTATTTCTTCCAATTTATTTAAATTTATTGAAATTTCCTTGTCGCCTGAGGCAGAAAATGATGATGCAAAATATTTGTTAAGGATATTAGCTTTATTTTCATTATCATTATAGGTTTTATTATTTGAGCCTTTTAGTGTGGCTATACCTGAAGGCTCCATTTTTTTAGATTTGATAAAGGACCATAAGTTTTTATTGTTATCTTTAGTTATCACATTGTTTATATAATTATTTTGGAGGTTACGGCTAAGTTTCTGTGTCAGGTGCTTAATTTTTAAGTATTTTTTGTGTATCCTTTCTAAATTGGTAGCCTTAAATTTCTTAAATAAATTCTCCTTTAGTTTGCAATACTTTTTTAATTTAAAATTGAACCAGCATTTATTAATTCTATTTGAAGTTATTTTTGTTGGAACATTCTGATCCATTATGGTTTTTAGATTTGTTTTTATTTCCTTCCATATTTCTTCTACAGGGCTAACTATGCTGAATTTACTTAGGAAATTTTGTTGGAAATTAGAAGCTGATTGGTGTAATTTTATTAAATTGCATTTATTCCAAAGATATATTGTTCTTCTAGGCATCTTATTTATTTTAGTTTTTATTGTGTTGGTTACCCTAACATTATCATGGTCAGACAGCCCTGGAATTATTGTGCAGTCTACTACTAGTCCTGGTCTGTTTGTTAGGAATAAATCTAGTATTTTGTTTTTCCTAGTTGCTTTTTTTACTATCTGTTCTAGGTTTAGGTTGTTTATTGTGTCTAAGAAATGTTCATTAATTTCTTTATTATTTTGGTGGCTATCGATGGTATATTTTTTCCAATTTATATCTGGAAGATTTAAGTCCCCCATAGTCCAGATTACAGCATTTTTATGATTGTTTTTAATGTAAATTAGTAAATTAATTTCTATCCCCCCAAAAAGGTGCTGTATTTTTAGCAGTCTCTGCTGACTATGCAGATTCTGGATCAGGTTTTGTTGTACACAGTGCATGTGCAAAAGCAGGTGTGGAAGCCTTGACACGGTCACTTGCTGCTGAATGGGCCAGATATGGCATGAGGTTTAATGCCATTTCACCAGGGCCAGTGGAAACAAAAGTATTCAATTAGTTTCTAAAAAAATTCAGTTGTTTTAAACTTTGAATTTGAGACATTTTTTATTTGATTTTACTACAGAAAATGTCATTTTGATTGTAAAAAATAAAGAAAGGAACATTTTGTACCTAAAAATGTCTTTTTATTTTAATTAATGCCATTAAGTAATAAATTAATTGCTCTATTTTAAAAAGTTAAGTTTGGGTGTTCTGCCTAGAATTAATTTAAATTGTCCTAAGTACTGAATAAGACATTTTTTGCAAAATGAAAAGTTCAGATGTGTTATTTTCCATGTAGACTCTAATCAACATTTCTCAGTTTTATTAAGGATATTTGGATAAAATGATATGCATTATAAATGAATGGTACATATTTATTATTGAGATTACTTTATTATTATTGTTTCAGGGAGCTTTCAGTCGACTTGATCCCACAGGACAATTTATGGATACGTTTGTTGAAAAAGTTCCAGTCGGTCGTATTGGTGAGGTTGGAGAATTCACAAATTTAGCAACTTATTTATTAAGTGATTACTCATCATGGGTCAATGGGCAGGTAAGATTTGAATTCTTTGTTAAAGTTTAAAAAGTTTTTTAAAAAAAATGTTTTAAAAAATCTATTAAATATTTTAAGAAAATATTTTACCATAAGAATCCCTTCCTTATATGAAAAATAGTATACATTTATAACTCTGTATTCTACTCATGAAAGGTTTTTACAATAAATCTTTAAAATATATATATTATTTTTTTTATTTTATAGCTGGTTGAAATATTATGAAAACTAAAATTAAAATATTTGATTGATTTCGACATGTTAAGCAGAAAAAAATGTGATAAACCATTTAGCAAATTACAAAATATTTTCTTTTTACACAGTGCAGTGTAGCTGCTTTGAAAAGAATTAATTTTCCACCTAATTGTATTTTTCAAAAAACTTAACATCTTAGCAATAAGAAAAATTCTTCATTTGTGAATTGTTCATGTTTAAACTGCAAGTTATATGAGTTAATAATATTAAATGGTAGGTAATGATAAATTGTTAACAAAAAGAAGCTACCACATTAATTTATCTATTTCATTGGGTAAAGGTTAAAGGACCTCATCAAGTGGAACAATAAATAGGACTCAATAAAAGCAGGAGCACTCAATTGCAGTGTAGACAAACACAAAAAATAATTGTTAAAAGTTCACACAGTCTTTATGACAATGCTAAATTCCTGAAACATTTTAGACTTACCTTAATTACGTGTTTCTTTATATTCATAGAGCAAACTCATTTGATTTATGAGTTTATAATACACCAATGGCAGTTCAGAAATTTGTATTAGCTACCAGAAATAAAATCCAACTTTCAATAAGGGTTTTTGTTATTGGATTTGTATTACATTAATGTAATATACACCATTTATACATCTTAAAATTATCTTCTTTTAAGCCTTTTGTCAACTTAAATTAGCTGATATTTCAACAGATGAATTTTACAATGTTCTTGGAGTTAAACATGGAAGCTATACAAATTGATGGGTCATTTTTAACACTCTACCATGGATAAAGCATTTAGTCTCAAAAGACATATGTTGAAATTGTGATGCAGCATTCACAGGCCATTGCTATGAGGGTTCCACGCATTACCCAGCCGCCTTTATTTTCCTAACTAGTGTTAGGTACCCATTCGGAGCTGGGTGGGCTCAGGGACACCCTAGGCCCTGGGAACAAATCCTTGCCTTAACATGGATTTGAACCCGGAACCATCGGTATACAAGCCGAGCGCGCATGCCACTCTGTTTCTATTTTCTAAAATTTTTATTTTTTTAAATTTTTGTTTGTGATGAGGTTCATACACACAGTCATGAAAAGATGAAACTTTTAATAACCTTAAAAAATATTTCAGTTTAAGTCACAAGCTGCTTGTAATTGAATTTTTTTCGGACTATTGTCGCCTGCATCAACTTGATGTTAGAAAGTTCTTTTTACAGGTCATCCGGATAAATGGAGGAGAGTACCCTTGTACTGCTGGTCTGTTTAATGAACTTAAAAAAGTAACAGAGGAACAGTGGAATGCTCTGGAGGCTATGATTAAATCTGTCAAAGGTTCCTAATGTACATTTTCAACAGGTCAAATTTGATTTAGCGGAAAGTTAAAAGAACTAGATTTTAAGTATTTTTATAATATAAACATTCTTTATGATAATTAGAAATGGTAAACAAAAAATTTGTCTAGATTTTTTCAAAAAAAAATGGAAGATATTTAAAAATTTTATGAAATCAAAATGTATGTTATAGATTGTATTAATTATATAAAATATATTTTTCTCAACTTCATTAAGATATCTATTATATGTGTTATTTATTTATATTTGACCAAAGGCATGCCTTGAAATCTATGTCAATTTATTTCTCAAAGTTTGAGAATCAAACAAGCATAAAATGCTTCCAATAATATATTATCTATATATTACTTCCCACTTATTTACGTTAATCACCTTTAAAAAAGATATATTGAAATGGATGCTGGTCTCTTAATTCACATATAAGTTATGACAAGAAAAAATTGCATTCTTTTAATATATCATACAGAATGGGACTGCATAAAGTTTTTTTTTTTTTTGCATTCTTTAAAAAAAATTTTGTTTCAACTTAAAACCTTAAGGTATTGTAAAGACTTAACACAAATTACTTATTACCTCCAAGAAGTAGGGATGTAACTTAAATCATTTAAAGTCTTCAATGACTTACACTTAATGAGCTTTTATATGTGACCTTTGATGGATTTCTGTATGTCTGTGTACTGAAATATATCTTCTGGTGCATTGCTTTTAATTTACTTAAATTTATTTGTTTAAGAAAACATGTGAGCATTATCCTTGTCACATTATATTATATGCTGTACCATTCAGTGTAACTGTGTAACATACTTAAAAATTTGCTATACATATTTGTGATAATTGTGAGAAAGGATGGTTGCAAATTTTGCATAAAAATTTTACAAGCCATATTCCATTAACAATGTATTAAAAGAATCAATTTTTAAAACTAAATAGTTGCTCTTTGTGTGTTCATTAAATGTTAAATGTTTTTTGTAAAACACTTGTAGTGTACCTTGATCATGTTTGGCCTCTTAAGAGATCCAGGATTTATTTTAGTGGCTCAACCACAACAAACATGTCAGGTTTTAATATGTGACCAGGTCATTTTGTGTCATACAAGGCCATTGTTTCATCTCCAGACTTGGTTGTGTCTCATCATCAGACTTGGTTGTGTCTCATCACCAGACTTGGTTGTGTCTCATCACCAGACTTGGTTGTGTCTCATCACCAGACTTGGTTGTGTCTCATCACCAGACTTGGTTGTGTCTCATCACCAGACTTGGTTGTGTCTCATCACCAGACTTGGTTGTTTGTGTCTCATCACCAGACTTGGTTGTGTTTCATCACCAGACTTGGTTGTGTCTCATCATCAGACTTGGTTGTGTCTCATCACCAGACTTGGTTGTGTCTCATCATCAGACTTGGTTGTGTCTCATCACCAGACTCA
>MUZC01000782.1:31037-60230 GCA_002072015.1 Radix auricularia | reverse complement strand
CAACAACAGTCACGATTGGAACTGTTTGGGGGGAGAAATGCCACAGTTGATTTTTTTTTTCGGCGGTACCTAGTGACGCCAGAGGACTACTTTTATGTGAGGAATTAATTCAAGGGCAGCGCCTTGTTTTACCGTTAAGAAAGGTCAACGACATCCCCAGCGAATCAGGGTCGACAACCAGGGCGGGCATTAAAAAACTCAACGAATTTCCAGTGTTGAAAATAAAACTCCATTGACTTGACGCGCAGACCGGAAGTGAAGCCAAAGAAAAGGAAATGCTGGTCCTTAGTACGGAGACTTGCGTGACCAGTCATATTTAAGACAAGGTTGTTCTCAGACGAAACTGGACGAGGCGTCGGTTGTGACAGCTGTGTAACAGTTCAGTGACAGCTGGTTGACAGCTTTTTGAAAGCCAGGGTGTGTCTGCTGAGTGAGAGAGGTGTGTGACAGCTGAGGCGCAGACATGGGTGACAGCTGAAGGTAGAGATAATTGACAGCTTTTGTGTTTGTAGAAACTAAAAGGAAATCGTATTGGGTAATCCTGCAGTTTTTACACATATATTTTTTCACGATGAAATTTAATTTTCTCGTGAAAACTTACGATTTTAAATCATTAAATAAATTATTATATGTTGTCTTTCAGCTATTACATCGCTAATTAGTAATTTGTATTAATTTCTAAAGCATTTTTTCGGCTCTGTAAGATATGTAATGAGGTTAAAATACGTCCATTTTGTTTACTAGGGCCCGAATCGCCAGATTATTTTTACCCATGTTAGAATAAATTTACTGATTTGAAGATTTTTTTTTTAAAAAAAGTATTATTCATCTTTGCTATGTTCTAAAATTATAAATAAATGATTTAGAGACAATTTCATTTTTTCATTCGTTGCTAGATGCTTGATTTTTATTTCATATGTTTTTAAGTGAGAAAATTTCATTTGGAATCTTACTGTGACATTTCGGCAAGTAGAATGCTAGATAAACAAAATTGATGTATCTACGATTATGTAGTTTCAAAAGCTGAAAATGCCTTTAAATTAATACAATTACAAATAAGCGTTTTAATAGCTAAACTACAACATATTTAAAATTATTTTAATCGATAAAATAACGATTAAAATAAAAGCATTTTTTAAATTTTCGATTTAGTAATAAATAATAAATTATTAAAAATTAATAATAGTATTTTTTTTTACGTACAAACTTCACAATTTAAAAAAAAAAAAAAAAGATCTTTAAAGTGTAAACTTTAAAATCAGCTTTTTTATAAGAAAAAATATATTTAAAATTAAACATTGTTTTTACTTAATTAACAATAACAAAATTTAACTTCATGGACATTACTCATTGAACTACTTATATTTAAATATATCTCCTAAGAATATTATATATTTTATTGTTAAATACTTAAGTTATAGTCATTTTAAAAAATGCCATAGAAGGGCACAAAATGTGAAGGAAAACAACATAGTGAAAAAAGTGATTAGAAAAGGTCTTAGAAAAAAACAGAACTTTTGAGCCTTTTGCTAGAAAAAGATCATCTTTATATTTTTGTTAGTAATCGAACAATTTCTATACAGTTGTATTACTGTTCTATTTTTAAAAATGATTTGAAATTTTCATCATAGTTCCTAAATTTTCATGCGTTATTTAACTTATTGTTATTGCTAACTATGTTTTAAAAATTTAAACTGATCTTTAAAAAAAATATTAAGTTAAACTAAAACTTGTTTAGTGTTAATTACAAACCTAATTTTAAAAAAAAAATATTTTTAAAAATAATAATTGTAATTGTAATAAGTTTTCAAATATAATGTTGGACCTTTAAGTAACATGCCTTGAAATAACACTTGAGAAATAGGACTCAGCAATTGTTTCCATTGTTAATATGCAGTTCTTTTTCTCATCGTATGCACAACTTTGATTTTTTATTTTTTTTTAAAATTCAATGTATTGTTATTTTTTTAATGTCTTTGAGACAGAGGAAATAACTAAATACAAATGAGAATTGTCTTTTTTCCCTTGAAATTTTCAGTCTAATCACGTCATACATCTTTATTTTTAGCTTTAATCAAAATTATCGATTAATTAATCGGTACTTTTTCAAAAGTTAACTATTAAATTTAAATAAATCGATAACAGCCCTAATAATTACTTTATACTTTTGTTAAACTTTAAGGCGAAAAGTTGTTTTAAAAATTACTAGTTATATTGTAAAAATACATTTGATTGAAAATGTTATAACTATTCTTTAGGGACATAAAATGACATAACATAACGCACCTTGGGTGGGGGTCGCACCTTTGTAACGATGTGGGACGAGTGGGAAGGGGGTGTTTAAGATATGTGGCGTCCCATCAAAACGCGCAACTTTAAATAACTTTTAGAAAGTTCCACTTAAATATTTGATTGCTTTCAAATTATATAATGACTGTTTACGTGGCTTCATGCGGGTTACGATATTAGAATGCAGATTTACATTTTAAAAAATACTTAAAAGACGTATAAAAAAAATCCCTTACAACACAAAGTGTTTGACTAAAAATCCTTTATATACTAGATATAACTGAAAGTATGTTCATTATGATATGCATCGAACAACAATCATAAAATCCTAAATTTTAGTTATGTCTCAAATATGTAAAGGATTTTTAGGAAAAAAAAACTACTACAGTCTGCTTGCTTAATTTCAGCTCAGTTTGATCAAAGGAAAAGGGTTATTTTTATGTATTATTATTGTTACAAGTTATTTGAATTGCACTAAATTACAGGTGGGTTAAAACTTCAGTTTCATTATTTTCAGTACAGACTGTTGAAGGTCTGCAGATTTTTCTTTCTTGATTTTTATGTTTAGATATTGTATGTAAGACAAGATTTGTTCATAAGCAATGAATATTTTAATTAAGATAAATTTTGTTATGTTGTTATGTTATAACCAAAAATGTTTTAGGTTAAAAAAAAACATTTTTTTTTTCTTTTCGAAGAATGGGGGTGGATGTCACGTGCTAAAATGTGTGGTTGAGAGGACGTCCCGTGACACAAGTAAGGATAGACCAGAATGCATGGAAGGCAGTAGTTGAGAGAGAGAGAGAGAGAGAGAGAGAGAGAGAGAGAGAGAGAGAGAGATATGGTTGAGTTGGAGTTCTCTGACAATTTTCACCTTGTAAAATTGTTCATAACTTGCTTCATTAAACTTATTTTTTGTTTACTGAGGATTTCAATTTTATTATTGTGAAGTAAACACTATTGTTAAATAACGCCCACAAGAGAACGGTAAAACCAAAAACCTTTAAAATGGTCAACTTCTCCAATTACCTCTTTGTTTCCTTCCGTGTCCGCAAAATTGTCTTTTGATTTTTCCTAGACAAAACACTGCAACTCGAAACATTAAATTCGAACATTATATTAAGTCTCAGAATGCAGCATCTCTTATCATGAAAAAGGTGCATTCATCACATTGTAAAGATGAAAATAAATCTATCCATCAGATTGCGGTGACCTCAGACTTCTTCTTATCTTTATTTTCAAATGGGCTCAAATATGATTTGATACCGGATACTTTGTTGACTGCCTAAGATATGATCTACGTGTCGCTGTGTCTTAACTGGAAATACAACAGTGATCCCATCAACACACTTTAACCAAGATGGAAGGCAAAGAACACAAGAAAATAGGATGAAAAATAATCTCTTGAACATAAATCATACAACAAGAAAAGAGAAACTTTCATCTGGGAGGGGGTAGATTAATCCTTCTTCACATTTCTTTGTCAATTAATTGATCCAGATTGAAAGAAAAGAATAAGTAAGAAGAGGAGCAATCATGATTTATTTGAAATCTTTATTATTATTTCAGGGATTTTTTGTGCCATGATAAAAAAATATAGCGACAAGCTTTGAGCCAAAACTTGAGACAAGCTTTTTTGACAATCTTAATGCAAGCTTTGAGCCAAAACTTGACACAAGCTTTTTTGACAATGTTAATGGAAGCTTTGAACCAAAACGTGAGACAAGCTTTTTTTACAATCTTAATGCAAGCTTTGACACAAGCTTTTTTTACAATCTTAATGCAAGCTTTAACACAAGCTTTTTTGATAATCTTAATGCAAGCTTTGAGCCAAAACTTGACACAAGCTTTTTTGACAATGTTAATGGAAGCTTTGAGCCAAAACGTGAGACAAGCTTTTTTTACAATCTTAATGCAAGCTTTGACACAAGCTTTTTTGATAATCTTAATGCAAGCTTTGACACAAGCTTTTTTGATAATCTTAATGCAAGCTTTGAGCCAAAACTTGACACAAGATTTTTTGACAATGTTAATGCAAGCTTTGAGATGGTGTGGAGATGTCACATGTACAAGTTTGAAGATATTCATAAAGAAAACATGAGACATTCTTGGGCCAGCTTGTAGTAATGAAATTATCATTAATCTGTAAAAGTGAGATTGAATGGCTGATTGTAACAATCATTAATCAATTCTTTTAAACACAGATTTCTTTAATGGCTGGAAGAAATAAATTATTTAATTGATATATTGATGGACAAAAATGTTGTAACGTCGCCAACGAATGAGTTGACTTGGAAAATAGCGATGACGTCATGTGTTCATTACATTTTTTTTTTCAATTGTGATTGAAAGCTGTCCAATCAGATTCTTGAATCTCACCCCTCCGTCCCCTCCCCCCCTACAGCATTTCTTGGGGCCTAGAAGCCAAGAGCTAAAATTAATCTCTTGGCTGGCCACTAAACATTGCCGTTGCCCGTTGCCCAATGATAAAATTGGGGAAAAAATGGGAAAACCCGGTAAGACACCATAAAAATGTAAGGCGATTAGAGAGAAATAACGCCAGGAAAGCCGCAAGGACATGAGCAAGAGGTTGGTTGGTATCAGAGGAGTGATGGGGGGGGAGGTGGTTGGGGTCTGAGGGAGAGATGGGTGAGAGGGTGTGAATTTATTTAACGTGGCTTTGATTTAGTAGTTCATTGAGGTTTATAGTTGGTTGAATCTGGGCGTAGTTTGACTAGGCCGTGAGAAGATGAGTGGGTGAGTGTAGATGAGATTTCTTTTATTTAGTTATGTAGATATGAGGGGGTAAGTGTAGATGAGATTTCTTAGTCCTAGTTATGTAGATCTGAGGGGGTGAGTGTATCTGATATTTCTTTGACCTAGTTATGTAGATCTTTTGGGGTGAGTGTATCTGAGATTTCTTTGACCTATTTATGTAGATATGAGGGGTGAGTGTATCTGATATTTCTTTGACCTAGTTATGTAGATCTGAGGGGTGAGTGTATCTGATATTTCTTTGACCTAGTTATGTAGATATGAGGGGGTGAGTTTATATGAGATTTCCTTGACCTAGTTATGTAAATATGAGGGGGTGAGGGTATATGAGATAACTTTGACCTAGTTGTGTAGGTAGATATGAGGGGGTGAGTGTATCTGAGATTTCTTTGACCTAGTTATGTAGATATGAGGGGGTGAGTTTATATGAGATTTCCTTGACCTAGTTATGTAAATATGAGGGGGTGAGGGTATAATAGATAACTTTGACCTAGTTGTGTAGGTAGATATGAGGGGGTGAGTGTATCTGAGATTTCTTTGACCTAGTTATGTAAATATGAGGGGGTGAGGGTATCTGAGATTTCTTTGACCTAGTTATGTAAATATGAGGGGGTGAGGGTATATGAGATTTCTTTGACCTAGTTATGTAAATATGAGGGGGTGAGGGTATATGAGATAACTTTAACCTAGTTGTGTAGGTAGATATGAGGGGGTGAGTGTATCTGAGATTTCTTTGACCTAGTAGTCTGAGATTATTCAATTGTGTCAATATTTTATGAGTCAGTTCTGTTCAGATTCGAATGTGACTTGAAAGAAGCTTCCCACTTCTAGTACGCAAACACCAAACATTCCCACAATGTCCCAAAAACTGTTTTCCATGGCTCATGTCTGCAATAGTGAACAAGTCAAACATCAGGCACTTTGCCAAAAATGAAGGCGGTCCCGTTATTATTATTAACATTTTAGTACATCACTTATATAAACTGTCCACAAGATGTTAACATTTAAGTACATCATTTATATAAACTGTCCACAAGATTTTAACATTTTAGTACATCATTTATATAAACTGTCCACAAGATTTTAACATTTTAGTACATCATTTATATAAACTGTCCACAAGATGTTAACATTTTAGTGCATCATTTATATAAACTGTCCAAGATTGTTTTGTACTCAAACAAGATTTCTGCAGTAAATTCGTTTCTTAACAAAAGAAAAAAAAAAAACACATATTTTGTCATAAGATAAAAATTAAATTCAACTTCTCTTCGAGAGCGAATGTTTGGAAACATTGTCAATAAGAAATCAGATGATTTTCTCGCTTTGTCATTGAATTTTGTCTTTAACATGATTGTAGGCTAGGATGTGGCTTCTCACAGAATCTGCAGCCCTCAGTCACATTTATAACCCTTAAAATAATTTTATACCATGGGTAAAATGAGATATTTCAAACTATATAAGTCAAAATAGTATTTAAAAAAAATAATATTTAGTTAATATATTTTTAATCAAAGAGTATCTTCAAGAGATAGAATGATAATTTCTAAAAAGATTTTTTTGTAAAATAAAAATAAAAGTCATCAATAAAAAAATATGAATAATTAAATTTAAGTATTCAAATTTAAAACATAAAAATAAATAGTCCAAAAAAAAAATCATGTTAAGCCTGGTCCCTTTTGGAACTCAGGACGTGTTAGCGCATTTTCGTATTATGTATCAGTACTTATGTTAGATATCAGCATTATGTAGTTATCAGTAATTGTGTCTAGATTTTAGACATATTTTTATGAATTTTCTTGTGTAATGAATATACCTGAAATTTTTTTTATTTAAAAGTCATTTCTTTACATTTAAATTTTTTTTTATTTTCTCTTTAATATAACTACAAGTGGTTTGTGGTCACTGAAATAGGACTCATAAATGAAACATTCTAAATTGTAATCAGCTAATCGCCCAAATACTCCGTCAATTGTTGTTTGATAGATCGTGGTTGCCAATCTTGGTGAAAGTAGCTGAATGTTGAAGCTTGTTTCGAAAAAGTTTTCAATTTCTGCCCCTGGGCCGCTAAGATCTTGATTGAAGTCACCACAAATGATGACGTAAAACTCTCTAAACTTTTACACATATTCTAAAGACGTCAACAAAAAAAAAACTAATACTTTTGATAATACTAAGACTTCCGGCAATGGCGGCCGTTGCCTGCGCCAGTGTTATCTCTCGATTCGCAATGTTTTTTGGTAGTTTTAACGGGGCTTTTTAACGGATCGAGTAACTGAGTGTTGATGCACAAATGGCAGGTCAGGACATACAAAAAACATATATACATCATGGGTCTAGGACTTATGGATGCTGAGATCTAGGGTGATGACAGACGGACGGACGGACGGACGGACAAAACGGGTGCAATAGCGCATTCGACTTCTCGAAAATGCGCTAAAAATCTGTGCATCGGTAGGCTGATATAAATTATTATTATTACTATTATTAAAGAATTAAATTTAAAGTACAGAGAAAAAGAAACGAAAAAGAAAGTAAATGCAGAAACATTGATTTAAACATTACACAATGAAACATATCAGGTATCTTGAATAACGTACTCATCGTCTTTCTTGGGTGTTTTATTTTTTCCAAGTTAAATCTCCCCATTTATGGGGTCAAAGAACCCATTGTAAAACGTCATCGATTATATCCAGTGCCAGGCTTTTTCAGGATGCCAAGGAAAGACAATTTAGGTTATCTTCACCTCCACCCCACCCCCCAGACGTCTCGAAACGGAAGTGAGTGAGTTGGACATTTGAGTGTGGTATGGTGAAAGTCTGTCAACATTACTTCGAAACCAAAGACATCGTCTGTACAACATGACGTTGGTCGGTCACATGACGTTCTTCGGTCACATGACGTTGTTTAGTCACATGACGTTGTTTGGTCACATGACGTTGTTTAGTCATATCACGTTGTTTGGTCACATGACGTTCTTCGGTCACATGACGTTGTTTGGTCACATGACGTTTTTCGATCACACGACGTTCCTCGATTACATCACGTTGTTTGGTCACATGCCGTTCTTCGATCACATGACGTTCTTCGGTCACATGATGTTCTCCGGTCACATGACGTTCTTCCGTTACATCACTTTGTTTGGTCACATGACGTTGCTCGGTCACATGACGTTGTTCGGTCATATGCATTGTTTGATCACATGACGTTGTTCGATCACATGATATTGTTCGGTGTATTTCTTGTACTTTAAAAGTAAATTCCTGGAACAATAACAGCAGAAACCCAGATTTTTAACAACAATTCTAATGACGCCTTTCTCAAAATTAATTCCAAATAAACATATATTTGGATCTGGTATCTTTCAAAAATAACGTATGTGTCTAGAGAAATAAGTAGTTGAAGTAGAAAACAGTTGTCGGTGAATCCATGGTTATGACAGCAAATCTTTGCCAACGTGGTTATAGCAAACACACGCGAATAACATTCACATTTTACAAACCTCATGCAGCATACAGTTTTATTCCAACCCGAGGCAACTGCATAAAACCTAAAATTTAAATGATGTGGAAGTGGGGGAGGGGCTAATTCAATGAATTAAATACTGTCATAAGATGATTATCCATAATATACCGTGTTATACATTGGTCAAACTGTGAGGTTCAAAAACGATCTCAAAATTAGCTAATGTTTAAGCACTTCTACTTCTACCTCAGACCATATCAATTTCCAAGCTTCAGATTGTCTAAATGAGCTACTTAACTCAACGCTGAATATAGATGCCCTTCTTTCTATACACGTCCTGTCATAAATTTACTTGCCGTACACGTCAGTCCTATACACGTCATATAGATACACGTCCTCCATACACGTCCTTTACATAACGTCCTCAATACACGTCCTCTCATAAACGTCCTCCCATACACGTCCTACCATACACGTCCTACCATACACGTCCTACCATACACGTCCTCCCATACACGTCCTCCCATACACGTCCTCTCATACACGTCCTACCATACACGTCCTCCCATACACGTCCTCCCATACACGTCCTCTCATACACGTCCTCTCATACACGTCCTCCTATACACGTCCTTCCATACACATTCGCTCAAACACGTCCTCCCATAATGTCCTCTCATACACGTCCTCCCATACACGTCCTTCCATACGGGTCCTCATATACACATCTTCGCATATATGACCTTGCAATACAAGTCTTTCCATATAAATCCGTACATATACCTCCTTCTATATACCTGTTTGCCATACACGTACTTCCATAAACATACTTTCAACCAAACACCGAAAGTGCTGTGTGCTTTTTTTAATCGAACAATCCCAAAATACCCATTTTTTTAAAATGTGTCCTATTAATGTCTGACCTTGTTCGCAGCTTTATTCCACTCACCCCTTGTCTCATACATAATCTCCATAATCCGATTGACCTATCCTCCCCCACATCCCCCACCCACGCCCACACATCTCTCGGTGAACGGCCACACATCTCTTGGTGAATCCAGCCCCACAAAAGGTCATATGCCAGTGTTTGGGCCTGTATTTCAAAATTCTGTCTTAAAATTCGCTTTTCGTCTTTTCATCTGATTTCGTCCTTGTGTGTTGGGCAGTGACAAGGACTAATGCCCTCTCTAAAGAAATGTCCTAACCCCCCCCCTCTACCATACCTATAACTGTTGTTTATCTCGAACACGTTCGTTATTACAGCTTCTAGGTTGTTTGGAAAAAATATTCCAAATTTCAAGTGATTCTTTTTCCTTACGCTCATTTAGCCTTCTCCCAAAGAGACACTATTTTAAAAATTCTATTATAACCCATTTATGTAAGTACTAAAGTTCAATGTCTTCTACAGTTTTATTCTACATAATTTTTAATACAGCTACTGTTTACGTATGACTACATCTGGGTCAGTGTGTCTCAATCTTCTTAGCCTGACAGACCCGCTAGTCATTTTGCAATTATTTGTCCTAAACCCAAGTAATTAAATATTGATCTACCATACTACCATTTCAATTATTTGAAGTGTCATATTAAATGTTACATCTTCGCTGTGCTGTTATACTTTTTTTAAAGTAAATTCGTAAACCAGATGCCTGTTCGTGAATTTAATTTATAGAAGGCATAGAAAGAAAGAAAACAGTTTCCCCTACTATGTGTGCGATCTTTCTTATTGGTTTAACCTGAACGAAGTTTTCAGCATATCTTATACTAGATATCAAAGACAGACAGAGAGATAGATGAAGAGAGAGAGAGAGAGAGAGAGAGAGAGAGAGAGAGAGAGAGAGAGAGAGAGAGAGAGAGAAAGGAAGGAAGGAAGGTAGAGGTGGTGTAAAGAATAGTGGGACGAGAGAATATGATAGAAGATGGAGAAAGAGAGGGAGAGTTGATGATATAGGAGAGAGTGTAGCTTATCGAGGTCAAGAGATACGACCAATGTATCACAAGAGATGAGACCAATGGATAATAAGAGATAAGACCAATGGATAACAAGAGATAAGACCATTGGATAATAAGAGATAAGACCAATGTATAACAAGAGATAAGACCTATGGATAATAAGAGATAAGACCAATGTATAACAAGAGATAAGACCAATGTATAACAAGAGATAAGACCAATGTATAATAAGAGATAAGGCCAATGGATAATAAGAGATAAGACCAATGGATAATAAGAGATAAGACCAATGTATAATAAGAGATAAGTCGGCAATTCGGCATCCTTCCGTCTCGCGAAACGATGTTGCATCACCGTTGGGTTGGGTTGCATTTTCTCGAGTGGCTGTGCAGTCCTATCCTTGAGTGACAGTCTTTACCACAACTTTTACACACAAGTTCTGTGCTTCCAAATGTTTTGGCCTTTCTCCTAGCTCTTATGTCTGCAGCCTCCTCCATTCTTCGCTCCTCGGCTACTATGACGCCCTCTTTGACAACTGTGCACCACGTAGATCGGTCTTCTGCCTTACACTCCCAGTCACTTGCATGCATTTTGGCTGCTTTCATATCCCTTTGACAGACATCTTTAAATCGCAAGCGCGGACGACCTGATTTCCTTTTTCCTGAAGCAAGTTCACCATATAGGAGGTCCTTAGGGATGCGGCCGGGGCTCATTCTTTTAACATGTCCTATCCACCTCAGGCGTCTTTCACTAAGAATTGAGAACATGCTTTGGGAATTGGCACGCATCTTGACTTCACTATTAGGCACTTTGTCTTGCCATTTAATAATAAGGATGCGACGCAGGCATCTCAAATGGAAGCTATTAAGCTTGCGCTTAAGAACAATGATAAGACCAATGTATCACAAGAGATAAGACCAATGGATAATAAGAGATAAGACCAATGGATAACAAGAGATAAGACCATTGGATAATAAGAGATAAGACCAATGTATCACAAGAGATGAGACCTATGGATAATAAGAGATAAGACCAATGTATAATAAGAGATAAGACCAATGTATAACAAGAGATAAGACCGATTTATAACAACAGATGAGACTAATGTGTAGACAGAGATGGGACCAATGTGTAGAAAGAGAAGTCAAATGCGGAGAGAAGGTGCAGACACTGAAGTAAAGCAGCAAATAATTTCAACCAATGATAAATAAATAAAGTAGCAGCCCGTATTTCGCCTTCACTGTATATAATACAACTACAGCCTTTGTCCAGTCGATATCCCTACACCTCGCCTTCACTGTATATAATACAACTACAGCCTTTGTCCAGTCGATATCCCTACACCTCATCACCCGACCAGCGTTCAGACAGCACGACGGCGTTTTATTTACTTTATGCAATTTTTATGCAGCGCTCACTTCCTATTGCGTCTCAAATTAATAATGGCATTTTATACAATTAAAAAGTGTGATCCCTAATATCCACCAATGGCGTGTCTTGAGGACGATGGAAGCAGACGGTCAAAGGTTTAATGTTTCTATGCTTTGGGCCCAGTCACGTGATATCTGACCCGTCGGCTCCACAGTCTTAAGTCTCCACGCGGTAATTACCACCTGATCACCAAGCCGAGCTAACAAAAAACTGTTGGCTGCGTCCAAAGGGTCTCAAGTGACCAGTAGTCTGCAAGGAGGAAATGACGTCATTAAAAAATTAAGAAGATGACTCGTTATCCAATTGTCGCTGGAAAGGCGGGAGGGGGGGGGCTTTGTCGGGGAGTTTTGTGAATAAAGGGCGCCGTGATGGTGATGAATGTTACGTGAAGTGTTCGGTTACAGCGCCAGATTGTCAGGTGGGTTATCTGAGTGTCCACGCATTATAACTTTCAGCCAGCAGACGTGAGAACAACAGTTGGGTACTGTAGCAAACCGTTTTGGCGGGAAGCTCAGTATTTGCCTGAGTGAAACTAGAGATGGTAAATAGTGCCCACTGGTTGGACTGGAAATAGTGAATACGCTAATTGAAGAACCCGTAAAAACAAAGTTTTTGACTATCCCTTAAATATGAGACACGACTAAAGTTTTGATTATGTTCAATATAATACGCCGAGCGCGACAGGCCCCTTTGACACCCAGTGCCGGAGTGGAGCTATAGCAGACGTTTACACATGCTAAATAGAGATAAACTGAAAATGCATTAATTTAATTAAGGTAAATTCGATCGATCTTAAACTTTTATACAATACATTATTTGGTGACACGAGTCTATGTGCAAAATTTCAGCTCGAGAGGATCATGGGAAGTGGGTCATTTATTTCTTTTGTTTTTCCGCCGACTCACAGGACCACGACAGAGAGAGAGAGAGACAAGGGGAGAGAGAGACAGAGAGAGAAAAGGGGAGAGAGAGAGACAGAGACAGAGATAGACAGAGGCAGTGAGAGAGAGACAGAGAGAGCGAGAGAAAGAGAAGACGTTTAAGTTAGTATAAGTAATTTAAAAATGAACACATTGTGGATTACTAAAAATTTTTTTTAGCGATTTGGAACACGCCATAACTGAAGACTGTGGACTGTGGGAACACAGGAAAAGTAATTAGAGTTGAAATACGCTATCGTTGAAGTCAAATGAAACTTGGAGTACTGGACAGTTAGAAAATTGAGGGGAGGGACATATATAAATTACAGCCAAGACATCGTAAGCGAGCTAATGACTTTAGATCTATACGAACTTCCGAAACCACCTCAATAAAAGTAAAAGACAAAATGAAAATCTAAGTAGCAAGTCTTTTTATTTTACAGCCACAAAGGGTAAACGTAATTTATTCAAATAAGTCATTCAAGACTGCACTTAAGACACATCTTTTCAAAATTTAATTTGAAAATTAATGAAACAACATTTCTCTAAATGATTAACGTAGCTGATGTATGACGTATTGTCATTTATGTGGTTAGTATGATATGAATGTTTATTTAATTAATATATGTACTGTTATCTCCATGTAAAGCGCTGTGAGCCCGGCTCCTTGCTGGGATACAGCGCTATATAAATTATCATTTTATTATTATTATTATTAATGGATGATGAAATAAGCGAATTCAAATTAATATGGATAAAATGAAACTACTGGGAACAGGAGAAAAAGGAATAATTTTTCCAAGAACTTGTACGAGTTTAAATTATGTCCAAGTAAAGATTACATTTAACATTGGGCTTAATTACAGACATACTGGGAGATGACATTTTAACGCAGTCTCATGCCATAAACACTAGAAGATGACATTTTAACGCAGTCTCGTGCCATAAACACTATAAGATGACATTTTAACGCAGTCTCGTGCCATAAACACTATAAGATGACATTTTAACGCAGTCTCGTGCCATAAACACTAGAAGATAGCATTTTGTTCAAACTGCTAACACTGGGACATCCATGGCAGACAAGTCAGTCTTTTAGAAAAAGCCCGACTGCTCACCCCAAGTTGTCTTACTCACAAATTGAGTTTTCCCCCTTGCTGTGACAGGGTTGCTACTAATGACATGTCTATGTGACGGAATGCCGGGAAGGTCACATCAGTTCGTGTCGCAGGGATTCTATGACACATGACAAACACGTTGACTCACATCACACAGTTGTTTAATGATTAATGGACGTATGTGTGTTATAGATTAGTTGTTTGTAATGTCTATTTTATAGATTGGTTGTTTCTAATTTCTATTTTATAGATTTTTTGTTTAAAATTTCTATTTAGTAGATTGGTTGTAATTTCTATTTTATAAATTGCAATTTCTATTTTATAGATTGGTTGTTTGTAATGTCTAGTTTATAGATTATTTGTATACAATTTCTATGTTATATATTGGTTGTGTACAATTTCCATGTTATATATTGGTTGTGTACAATTTCTATGATATATATTGGTTGTGTACAATTTCTATGTTATATTTTGGTTGTATACAATTTCTATGTTATAGATGCGTTGTGAAGAGCTACATATATAGGAAGCGTTGAAGTGAAATTTTATTTGTGTGTTGAGATGTGGAAGTGTATATGTGTTAAACTCTAAGCCCGCGTGCCACTTCAGGCCCAGCTTACATTTATAAAAGATCTGAGTGGTTTGACTGGCGAACAATTTTATCATGCCTGAGAGCTTTTTTTTTTTTTTAATGAACCTTTAGATATAGAGGCAAAAATCAAATTCCTTTGTTAGCACGCAAGTTCTCGCTTTTCACTTTTTTCCTCAAATGGACAATTCTGTAAGACTCAGTTTTCTTTCTTCTAATTCCCACCCAACTTCAGCACCTTTAAATCACAGGATATAATTTGGAGCTACCGTATATACTCGTTCTATAGCCCGTTCTTTCATAGCTGACTACCCAACATTTTCACTTAAATTTTATACATAAAAAAGTCGGCCCTAGAACGAGTATTTATGATATTTCGTGATATATTTGACCTGAACGTTGAATCTGCACCTGTAACCTTGCTAATGAAGCTAATATGGGGGGGGGGGCGGTGTAACGAGACACTGCAAAGTAGGCCACTGTGGAGTCTGCAGCTCATTAGTTTCATTCCTGGAGAGTTGTCCCAGATTGGTCTGTATGCGGCTCGAGACTTTGTGTTAGATGTTTTATTTGATGAAGAACTTAGCAAAGATAATACACTGGACTATTAGCCGTCTCACTAATGACGCATTGAAGTCTATTCTGAGAATCTCAAGGACACAGACATCTACTTGAAATAAATTTGCATAAAGGCAAAAATATGTAAGGCAATACTTTATTTTTATTTCAACTGCCAATATATCGCAGTATTGTTTAAGTTTAATAATGTTTCAGTTTCTGATAAGTAAAACACTCGAATGTTGTCTCTAATAAGTAAAACACTCGAATGTTGTTTCTAATAAGTAAAACACTCGAATGTTGTTTCTAATAAGTAAAACACTCGAATGTTGTTTCTAATAAGTAAAACACTCGAATATTGTTTCTAATAACTGAAAATCCTACATGTGGAAGAAAATCAGCAAACCCGAACCTGCGCTCTTTATGGGGCTTCCCGGGAAACCCCCTCAGCTCTCTGGCCCCCCCTAAGGGACGTAAAAGCTGAGAANCCCCCCCCCCACCCCCAGAGCGGTCACTTCTAGAAGCGGCCTGGGCGTCCAGGACACTAGGTCGAAAACGCCGCCCACTAAAGTTGTTCTCCCGAGGGAGAGGTGGAATTTCCCTACTTTGACTCGCTATCACTTCAGCGCCACCACGGCAAAGCTTACGAGTCTTATTTGTTAGGATCGCCGCAATGCGGGGATCATCACTGCCGAACCTAGGGTTTAACCCCCACCGGAAGGTTTCCTCAGAGCTGGCGTCCAAAGCGTTTCCTAGCGGTACCTTTTGCTAATCCGTGCTGGCGCTCCTGGCCCTAAACCGGCTCCGCCCAGTAGCTTTGCTAGTTGATTGAGGGGGGACGAAACGGTCGCTTCTGAGTAACCCGACCCTCAACGGGTACTTTGGTTTTCATCATCGGCATTGCATCTAAATGCTTTGCCTAATATCCGTACAGCGACTGTAATCATGTATGACTAGCACCTAACACCTAACATCGGACTTCAGCTTTCCAAGCCAGGGGTTTGTCGGTTTCAGGTCGTGGTCTTCTCCACGACCCTACTCGTCTGACGAACCGCGAATGTTGTTTCTAATAAGTAAAACACTCCAATGTTGTTAACAAACCCTGAATAAAATCTGAGAATCTTGCCCTTGGATTTGTGTTAATTAGCAACAATAATTCCATTGAATGAAATACGTGTTAGCAAACAGCCGTCATTCATTACTTGGAAGATATATTCATAAATAACAATCGACAAATGTATTCACAAAAACATTCATTCAGTGAAAACCTTACAATACCAATGCGCCCTATGCAATGTAGAATTAAAACGATATTAGATAACTGAGTGGACCTCGACAACAAATACCGCAAATGTGGAATGGCTAGACCCAGGCTCTAAAAAATTTGCCACTAGACATTCTACACCCCCTCCCCCTTGTAAAACGATGCCCTGAAGCGCAATTTGAAAGAAACGTAAGTCAACTCGTTTCCCTAAAGACCCCCATAACATTGGGAACAATGGACGCTCAAATAAAGGTTAACTGTCTGGCAGTTTTTACAACGTTATAGATAAAATAGAAATGGCTGAGCATGCAGACAATCTTTGACAACTTTTGATACCCACAACAGATAGTGTCTGTGAAATAGGCCGAGTATATATTGTTAATGACGGCCTACAATTCATGATTGTATTTATTTAAATATAACACTCTTGTATCTGGTCATGTTACTCCTCTACTTCATTCACTTTATTGGCTCCCTGAACAAGGAGGCATTGATTACAAACTGGCCTCTCTCTAACACAAATTCTTTTCTGACTCACGCTCCTCATATCTTACTGAACTCCCCCCTGCCTACATTCCTATTTAACTACGCTCTTTTGCAAACACAGGTATTCTCTCTGTTCCTAAGACATGCAATGAAACATTTGACGTTAGGGCTTTCTCTTTTGGTGCCCCTTAACAATTGAATTCTGTAACATTACAAATTCGCAGTATTGCTATTGCACTACTAAGACATTCAAGACTGCACTAAAAACAGAATTTTTCAGAATTTTCTTTCCAAATAATTAAACAACACTCAAACTTTTCTCCAAATGATAAACGCAGCTTATGTACACGATCATGGCATTAAATGTCTAACAAAATTGTCACTAGGATATGAATGTTTTAAATTGAATTCATAAATTTATAAATGTATTAGTGTTACTATTTTTATTTGAAACACCGTGAGTCCAGCTGCTTGCGAGGGTACTGCGCTTTATATTGTCAAATTATTATTATTATTATTATTATTATTACTATTATTATTGTTATTATTGAGTGTTCATATTTCATAACGGTAATTTAGGTCCATAAAGATATAAATAGACTGGATACATTGCCGATGATCAGTGTTGCCAAGTACTCGCTTGATATTAGAGCTGCTTTGTTTTAAGTCAAGAAGTCCAAATGTCCAGAAGTCCAAATGTCCAGAAGTCCAAATGTCCAGAAGTCCAAATGTCCAGAAGTTCTCAGAAGGCCGAAAGAGCGTGTTAGATAAACCACCAAACTTTCCTAAATAAGTTCAACAGGCGTGTAAAACTTACTGTGATGATAACCCTATAAACACTAAACAATTAATTTATGATCATGTGGCGATTATGTCTAAAATAGTAATTGGGTATACCTTGTCTTAAGTAATAAATGCACAATCATGACTAAGGTGCTGAATAGGACCTTTTTTGTGGTACTTTTTCTAGATAAATGAACATTTACTTTTGTTTGTTGACACAAAAGGCCAGATCTTGATTCATTTCACCAACGTATCACGCCTACTCTCCTACACTCCTACACGCCTACTCTCCTACACCCCTACTCTCCTACACTCCTTAACGTCATCTGTGGGCAGTCCTTTCTCTCCCAGACCGGGTGGACCGCACTTCATGAGAAAAAATTGACCTGTCACTCGTCATGGCCTAGTCTCACTGACCACTCTGGCCGTCACTTCCTGTGGTTGGTGCTGTTTTTTGTTTTAAAAAGATCTAGTATAAAACAGGGCCTTAGATTCTTTAGACTCTGTCTAAAACGGTGTCTTGTGTTGCTTAGACCCTGGGTATATAGCTGACTTGTGTAGCTTAAACATGGGGTATACAGTTGTCGTGAGTTGTTTAAACCTGGTGACTAACGGGGCACTGAGTAGTTTAGACCTGGTGACTAACGGGGCACTGAGTAGTTTAGACCTGGTGACTAACGGGGCACTGAGTAGTTTAGACCTGGTGACTAACGGGGCAGTGAGTTGTTTAGACCTGGTGACAAACGGGGCAGTGAGTTGTTTAGACCTGGTGACAAACGGGGCAGTGAGTTGTTTAGACCTGGTGACAAACGGGGCACTGAGTTGTTTAGACCTGGTGACTAACGGGGCACTGAGTAGTTTAGACCTGGTGACAAACGGGGCAGTGAGTAGTTTAGACCTGGTGACTAACGGGGCACTGAGTAGTTTAGACCTGGTGACTAACGGGGCACTGAGTAGTTTAGACCTGGTGACTAACAGGGCAGTGAGTTGTTTAGACCTGGTGACAAACGGGGCAGTGAGTTGTTTAGACCTGGTGACAAACGGGGCAGTGAGTTGTTTAGACCTGGTGACTGACGGGGCAGTGAGTTGTTTAGACCTGGTGACAAACGGGGCACTGAGTTGTTGAGACTGACGTGTGACGGTGTTGGGTCATGACGTAAAGCAACACTATAGATGACCTCCGGGACAGGAACATGGGGAGGAGTTGACTGAGTTTCGGACAAAACAGTCGGAGGGAAAAAGGTAGAAAGAGAAATGAATCAGGGATCGAGAGAAAAAACAACTAGAGTGTAGGGCTGCGGAAATTAACGATTGATCTCTCGATTAATCGTTAAAATATTTGAATTATTAAATTATTCAACGGTTGTTGGTTAAAAGATGAAATATAAAGAAGACATTCCAATGCTATTTAGATTTTCACCAAGAACGTTAAATAAGTTTTGCTTATGAAATCATAAATTTTTTAATATATTTTTTTTTGCTTTAATCAAATTTAACGATTTATTAATTGTTAATTTTTTTAAAGTTAACGATTAAATTTAAATTAATCGTAAGAGATAAAATTTGTTTAGAGCTCTGTAACCATAAATTATTTTATGAAAGCGAGAAATAATGATTTTAAAAAAATAGTGGTAAGTAGATTAAGAGCAAGGGGAAGATATACGTGGGTTAGACACATTGTTAAGAGACGGGGGTAAAACACTATGTCTGAAGAAATTAAACATCAAGGAAACACGCTTCTTCTTCTTCTTTCGTCACTTTCTTTTTCTTCTATATAGTGCGTATCAGTGCGGTGCGCATTGGCAGAGCCGTCTTTACATCATTTTGGTCCCCGGGCAAAGAAAGAGCCCCCCCCCCCCCGCAGGAATAAAAATAATACATATAAATAAACATATTCCCTTGGGGCCCCTATGCTTGTGGGCCCCCGGGCAAATGCCCAAAGGCCTATGCGTTAAGAAGGCCCAGGACAAAGTGCGGCGCGGTACGGGTTTGAACATTCCATATTTATATAGAGACTGTGTCTTGCTTGCGTCTTGCTTGTTCTAGTTTCTGTTGAATGATATAGATATATAATTGTACAATATATTTTGTGACAAAAATGAGTCCAAGCACATTAAAACCAAGATCAATTTCTTTTTAATTTTCTCAATTTCCAGAACATATCAAGTACAAAGGTATCATTAGTCCGGCACGAAGATATCTTGTCTATGATATTTATGTGATGCGTGATAATATATGTGAAGTGATAATTGATGTTATAATTGATGTCAAAATTGAAGAAAAAAAACACTCGATTGGTAAAGTTTACACCATTTTCATAAATATTTCTGTAGGAGATATTGGATATAATCCACGAATGCCGAAATGTCTGCTGTAAGCATGTGTTTAACTGTCTGGCCAGTAAAAGAATAGCCGATGTTTGTATATCATCATCTCCACATTAAACGGCCATCGTTGCCAAGTCTGGATGAACATGAAAAAAAAAAAAACTCGATGGCTTCTTGTTAATATCAAAATATCATGAAATGAGGGGCTCCCAAAACTAACAATTTTTCTGGTCTCCATAGGACTCGGGTATGCAATCAATAAAGAAAAGTTGTTCACATATCTTCGAGACAAAACACAGTTCAACATTTGTATATGTCAATGTGCTGCGAGCATTTCAGTATAATTATATCTATTGGTCCGTCTGCTTGGCATGGTAACCACAGCAGAGGTAGGCTCAGAGAAATATGTTCAGGAGATTATGTTCAGGAGATTATGTTCAGGAGATTATGTGCAGGAGATTATGTGCAGGAGATGGCTGGAATAAGGGCTGAGAGAACCATAATTCTGACAGACGGCCCCGCGGGTCAACATTATAGTTTTATGATTAAACCTTTATATTTTTTGTTGGTCAAAGAATAACATTTGGACAATTTTCCTTTTAATGGATAATTTTCAAATATAGAATAAACACTCTAAACATTTGATTTGTTTAAATCAATGTTTAATTTCAAGAGTCCACAATAAAAGTTACCGAAGCATCCAACGAAGTGACATTCTCAGACACTAAATGATAATGTAAATTTCGTTAAATGTTTAGCACAGTAGTGTTATACCTAGGGCCCGAGTCCACTGGCGCTCTATGATACGTAGTGGTTCAGCTGTCTGTGAGGCTAATAGACAACAGGCTGCCATGACCAAACGTCAAGCCAGGAAGGAAGTATCCAAAACCCTCCTGAAGGATCCCATCCATCTCTTGTATGACATGGGGACGCAACATTTCGTGCTAAAGTAGAGTTAATAAGCCACAAGAGGACACACGTAGCGGCCTGACACAGGTCAGATATGCTGAGAGTGGTCATAGTCGCCTACGGCGGACGAGTATTATGATCCGAGGACAATATTCACCTGCCCACAAGAAGTTGAAAACTTTGTTAACGATTTATAAGCACAAACATAGTATCATCATCATCATCATTTGTCCTTTGGGTTCCTTGTGGAACACAGGGCCTCTGTCAAAGCTCGCCACTGTGCACGGTCCCTTGCCAGTCGCTTCAATTCTTCCCAGCTCTTTCCAGTTCTTCCAGCCTCATCTAACATGCTCCGTCTCCATGTACGCTTGGGTCTTCCTCGCTGGCGTTTCCCCTGGGGGTTCCAATCTAAGGCCTGCCTCACCCTGCTGTTATCTTTTCGAAGGGTGTGTCCAATCCATCTCCACTTCCTTTCCATGATCTGTTGTTCTACTGTCCTTTGTCCACACTTCTCCCACAGTTTGGAATTTTCGACCTTGTCGAACCATTTTATTTTCAGAATATTTCTGAGGCATCTGTTAACAAAGGTTTGGAGTCTATTTTTTGTTATCTCTGTCGTTCGCCATGTTTCGGATCCGAAACAAGACAAACATAGTATCAGCTGTTCAGTAATTAAAGGAATACGAACAAATTCATTGACGCATTAAATACAATTCTTAACAGATCAAGCTGTAGAAAGAGTGAAGTACATCATTACGGTCGTCAAAGTCTTAACATACAAGTCATGTTTATACGTAATCTCCACGCTTCATTTATCTCGGTCATTTCCAGACCATCTTCGGTCTAACAAGAGGCTTGTGACCCACTTATTGTAGAGGATGTTTGTATCCAATCATTGGATCTTTAAACCGTGTGAACTGGAACAATTTGGAGTCATTGACCTTAATGGCTTGTCAGTCATTCAAGCGGAATTATTGCATGCCATGAGAGAGAGAGAGAGGGAGAGAGAGGAGGGGTGGGAGGGAGAGAGAGAGGACTTGAAAAAAGAAATCAGTTGATAATTCAACTTCATTTGCTCGATTCAGTTTTCCTCGGTCAGCGCTTTGTGTCTGTGAATAAAAAATTTGGGTTGAGTTGATATCAAGCGGTGCTTGTAGTGTAGGAATATTCAAACAGAAGTAGAATGAATGAAGAGATTTTGAACGTCTCATAGGCTCAGCTGGTTGGTTTATTTCAGTACTCAGCTCTTGTCAGGTTCTTGTAAAGGGGAATAGTCCATTAACCACGTGATTCAATCTGGTTAATGAATATTTATTGATTGATTTAAAACTTAAGTGATATAATATCCTGGTATTGTGTCCTGAGCACAAGACATCATAAGCACATGCGATCCTAAGCACATGACATCCTAAGCACAGGGCATTCTGAGAACATGACATCCTAAGCACATGACATCATAAGCACATGGCATGCTGAGAACATGACATTCTAAGCACATGACATCATAAGCACATGGCATTCTGAGAACATGACATCCTAAGCACGTGGCATTCTGAGAACATGACATACTGAGCACATGACACCCTGGGAACATGACATCAGCAAATAGTCTGTTGAATTAATATCTTCTCAAAACTTCTAACACATGGAAACATTTAGTCTCTTCAAGTTGCAAAAAAAATATTTATACCAGCATGAAGTATTCTTAATACTTTTGTTGCGTCCACGCTGCCGCCATTTTTGTCGTTCATGTTGAATATTAGTTTCTGTTAAGAAGCTTCAATACACTGAAAGATTACTTCTATTGATGCGATGGTCAGGGGCAGCAAATTACTTGGGCTCAACTCTATACTAAGTAGATCAATTATCTCCCATTACTGATACAAAAGTGCGTGAACAGTTCACGGTTGCCGGCCCTGTCTAGTCCAAGATAAAGCCCAGACATTGGGGATGGGGCCCGAGTCAATATTCGGTGAAGTTGTTTTGGTTATCTTGACCACTATTACTTAATCTTAGCGACAGATGCTATGGAGTTCTTCAAGAATGAAGACGCGGTGTATTAGATGAATTCTAATTCCCATGGAAGAACCGGCTGATCCAACAGCTACAGAGTGACTCATTGAAATGTACGACACTGCTCGAGGAGATAAGACTGTAGCAACGTGCCCGTGCTTCATGGCTGTATTCGTGTTGCAGAAAAATAATCACAAAATAATAATAGTGAACGTGTTCGGATGGAGAAAACCATTTCCTGGTGGGGTTTGAAACTGTAAACAAATTACTTCATACAGGCGTAAACAGATGAAAGTTACCGTATACTTAGCAAATTCGTTTTTATCTTTCTTTTTTTTTTAATGATAGTTACACTACATACAGAATGACATCTTTAAAGGTAACATTAATAATATTTTTTTTTCAAACTATAAAATAACATTAAGTTCAATATATTGGTACGATTGATTAAATCATGAATGATATTTCCTGAGCTAAGATTTCTATGATAACATAGCCGACAATCTCAGTTAAATAAACGTACAGCAATCTTGCAGTTTGATTGGCTGATACGTGATGCCAATCAGACTAAGTGGGCGTCATTTATAAAAAAAACATTCGCGCCTCCATCTCCTGGGACAAAGTGATGGAATGAATATGGTCAGCGACTCACCATTCTTAAAATAATCCACCGTCCATTTCATCAATCTTTACAAGCGGTGGATCATAAATGTCCCAAAGAAAACTGGAGTCATGGGTCACTTCCTGTCGCCGATTGTTTGAAAGATTATGATTGGTTAAGTGTCGATTAGGGAGGAAATTTAAAAAAAAATGATTTTGATAAAATTTTGTGTTTCCTGCTAATAAAATTCAATTCCTTGAACACACAGATACAACACACAGACAACTGTATCGCTCACTGACACTTTAACACACACACGCACACACACACACACACGCACACACACACATTACCACACACACATACATACACACACACACCAATACACACATCCACACCCACACACCCCCACACACACACACAAACACACACACATACATTAACACACACACACACACATACACACCAACACACACATCCACACACACACACCCACACCCACACACACAGACCCACACACTCACGCACACACACACATACACATACACACACACACGCATCTGAAAATTAAATTCCCGCTGTATAGATACTCAAACAATGTATATTCTTGAAAGATTCATGTACCCGCTGTTTTTCTATTTAAGGTTAAATGAATCTTCTTAAAAAGATTCATTCACCCTGTTTAAAAAAAATGCTTCGGGCACTTAAAATATTTCCTTTCAAACCACATGTTAATAATTGATCGGCTGTCATGTAACATTTCAAATAAGCACGCTATGAGGATGGTACATGTCTGGTCTTGCTATGAGGATGGTACATGTCTGGTCTTGCTATGAAGATGGTACATGTCTAGTCTTGCTATGATGATGGTACATGTCTAGTCTTGCTATGAGGATGGTACATGTCTAGTCTTGATATGATGATGGTACATGTCTGGTCTTGCTATGAGGATGGTACATGTCTAGTCTTGCTATGATGATGGTACATGTCTGGTCTTGCTATGAGGATGGTACATGTCTGGTCTTGCTATGAGGATGGTACATGTCTGGTCTTGCTATGAAGATGGTACATGTCTGGTCTTGCTATGATGATGGTACATGTCTAGTCTTGCTATGAGGATGGTACATGTCTGGTCTTGCTATGAGGATGGTACATGTCTGGTCTTGCTATGAGGATGGTACACGTCTGGTCTTGCTATGAGGATGGTACATGTCTGGTCTTGCTATGAGGATGGTATATGTCTGGTCTTGCACTTTTAAAAAAAATTTAAGTTTTGGTTTTCCTGGTATGATTACGCAACCCATTCCATGCAAGAAATTCAGACAGGAAGAACGAGATTCTGTATTTGTTAGTTCTTGCTAACGAAATAAGATCTCCTGTAGTCCTTAGTGTTTGACTAAATTATCTTAGTGTTGAATTTCCAAAAAAATAAGGAATAGCGTTATGTATTATTATTAACACTAATATTCTCTATGTTTTCCTATTTTTTAGTGTTATTGAGTTTAATGATTTAACTCGACTCGATGTATGAAGCTGGTGTTGTTCTCATTTAAACAATATGGTTATCATTTAGTTATGCTAAAAATGACAGCTTAGATAAATGTAGGACCTTTATTTTTACTTTTTAATAATTAAACACCTTACAGCCTTTGCTTATCAGTGTAAAAACTTTTTTTTTTAAACCGCAGACCGATCGTCGCATACCCTTCAATAACTAAAAAGAAAAATATTCTGAATATGAAATTTAGCAAGATGCAGATGGCCAGCGTTAAGTGGTCTTTGTATAGTTGTATAGTTGTAGACTGACTCTATGGATGCTAGAGATTGAGTGGTTCTAGTAACCAATCAGTTGCTGTCAATTCGTCCCCATTTCATGACATGACCCATCACACTCATGACCAAGTCGTGTATTAGCCGCCGGTCACAGTCCGACGGTGTGGTCTCTTCATCCCCTGTTTATCAGATAAGCTCGTCACACAGAAATGTTCTTCGTGTTGGTCATCTGTCGTACCGTTGGCAAAATAGTTGTCAATTTTAATTACATCTGTCACTTCTAGTATCGTATTCAATGTTACATGGCTTAAAATAGAACTGATTGTTTACTTTAAGACAATGTTCATCATCTTTATATTGCAGCCCCTAGAACGACGCTCGAAGATATAGTGAACGTTATGATACTCGAAGAAAGGAAAATACACTTAGATATGCACCCTGCAAGGCAGTCAACACACAAATATATACACCCTACCAGACAGCTAATGCACATATAACTACACCTTACCAGACAGCTAACATACGTATAACTACACCCTACCAGACAGCTAATGCACATATAACTACATCTTACCAGACAGCTAAGACACGTATAACTACACACTACCAGACAGCTAACACACGTATAACTACACCCTACCAGACAGCTAACACACATATAACTACACCCTACCAGACAGCTAGCACAAATACAACTACACCCTACCAGACAGCTAACACACATATAACTACACCCTACCAGACAGCTAACACACATATAACTACACCCTACCACACAGCTAACACACATAGATTTATCCCCTACAAAGACCTCCCGCATGTTGCGTGCCAATTGAAATTATCAGCTCAACGTTGTTGAAGTATCTTGATGGAGTGGTGCGCAGTTGTTAATTGGTGATTACTCCAGTTCTTTCAAATTTCTTATCGGTTCCCTCCCTTACCCCCCCCCCCATCCCCGTTGCCATCTCTCGTCCTGTCAATGACATAGATGAGATAAAACAAAGAGACTATTGTCCCCCCTGAACTCAACCACTTCTTTCAATTTTCTCGTCTCTTCAATGATTCTGCTCTTAGCGTTTTTATTTTTAATGAGAATCTCCCTAAATCCCAGTTTTAACTTGTTTGGCCTTGCCTTTATGTGGAGTTTGCTCTCAAAAGTCTTCAAGCACGTTGGCAAAGAGATTTTTTTTTTGTAAAATGTCTTTTTTTTTCCTTTCCCCAATATCTCTTGGAACGTCATTCTTTAAGAGGAAATAAAAAAAACATTTAGTGTGCAGGGGAAGGGAGGGTGGGTGGTTCGAAGGGAGAATATCAGGAGATGGAATTCGTTTATGATTGCTGACATTTCTAAAGTTGTCTTTGTAGACATTAGGGTCTGAGGCAGACAATGGGATGGGAAGAAGATGGGTCTTTGAGACCTCGGTCAATGGGGATTCGATAGAAAAGCTGGTCAACAAATCGAACGGTAAATAATTTTAAAACGATTGCAGAGATCGAACAGAAACAGGACTCCACCAGGGGTGTATCTAGAATTTCTGACCTCCTACGTTTTGTTTCTTTTTTTTAAAAGAATATGAGTTGTATGCAATGAGAATAATCATGACTCATATTCATCTTTTTGTTACAGGACCAAAAATCTTTGGTTGATTGTTTTCGGAGAAATCAGATGACGTCATCAATGAAACTTTTATTGTTAGAAGTAAAATAAAAGCTTTATCATGACATGACATAAGAATATTTAAGACAAGAAAGAACTATGTATGAGACATCTTGTCAGTTGAAGTAGAGGTAGTACAAGTTTGATGTTTGTAAGAACATCATGCTAGAAGTGGTATAGGTATTACAAACATACATGTTTGATGTTTGTAAGAGTGTTTGTATTAAAAAGGAATGTTGATTATCTGCTGGTTTCTAACTTACGGCTTGTGTGGAATGCGACAGAGGACGTAACCGTTCAGTGGCGTAGCTATGGATAGACGGGGGACAATTTTTGAAAGTCGACACGGGCCCCTAAACCCCTACAAATTCCTAGCTACGCCACTGTAACCGTTCTACAACCCATTCATGTCGACTTTATACAAAATATGTGGCAATATAATTATCTCATTTCCACGCTTACAGCCATCGTCTGTGTCGTTGTTCACGAGCCTGTCATAGTTAGTCGGCGGCTGACGCGACCCTGCCACCACTAGTTGTCATCTGACCCGAGCCTGCCACCACTAGATGTCATCTGACCCGAGCCTGCCACCACTAGTTCTCATCTGACCCGAGCCTGCCACCACTAGTTGTCATCTGACCCGAGCCTGCCACCACTAGATGTCATCTGACCCGAGCCTGCCACCGCTAGTTGTCATCAGACCCGAGCCTGCCACCACTAGATGTCATATGACCCGAGCCTGCCACCACTAGATGTCATCTGACCCGAGCCTGCCACCGCTAGTTGTCATCTGACGCTGTTTGTACTCACAGACATTTACTCAGTCCAACGCCAAAAGCCCGGCGACTTGACGTAAACAGAAGTCACATCAGCACGACGGGTAGCGTCCCTAGAGTACGACATAATAAATGAAGTACCGGCTCGCTCGCACCCTAAGCGGGTCTCATGTTGTACAGATGAACCCTGGAAAGTACGCTTCGGTTTGAGCAGATTTCTGACACACATTCATCAAGTATAACAGAAGAACATTAGCAGTAGGCCCAAGGGAGGACATTAACAGTAGGCCCAAGGGAGGACATTAACAGTAGGCCCAAGGGAGGACATTAACAGTAGGCCCAAGGGAGGACATTAACAGTAGGCCAAAGGGAGGATATTAACAGTGGGACCAAGTGAGGACATTAACAGTAGGTCCAAGGGAGGACATTAACAGTAGGCCCAAGGGAGGACATTAACAGTAAGCCCAAGGGAGGATAATTTGCTTGAACTTCAGCATTTAGTATTCTGAAAGGTAAACTGAAATAAAACTATCTGAAATGTAACACAAAAACGTCTCTTGCAAAATCCATTTAACTGCATACATTCTAGAGTTATATCAATAGGGCTCAAACTTTTGAAATAGATATATTTGTTGGAGCTAAATGTATAAGGAAGTATTTCTTTGGAAGCTTGCGATTGACGTAATAGGCAGTAATATTAGTTTCGGATAAAAATTTACCTGTGTGCGTAGTCGGCTCTAAAGTTATACCTTCTTCAAATTTTACATCAAAGTCAAAATACACAATCCTATAATTACCTTAGATTATAAAGAAAAAAAAAGTTTCAACCCTTTGTACGGTGCCATAACTGAAACACCCGCTCAGCGAATATTATCACTCCCTTTCATAATTTCAACGTTAAAATTTAACACTTAAAACTTGCACTGGTAATACACAAAAGCTCATCAAACATCTGGTTAGGTGCGTGTATATCGATTTTTTTTTTTTACTATTTGCTCATTTTACAAGTTTGATTATTGACACAGCTGAATATATCTACTCGTTTACAGCCCACATAAAGAAAACACATGACATCTGTGTCAGTAGAAGCTGTGGGTCCTTTGATGGACTTCTTTAGAGGGATTCATAATTAGATAACATTGGCGTCCATTGAAAATGGCGTCTGACAACAGGAAGTCCAAGTAAACATCGTCATTATATATATAATAGCCCAGTGGTGTGGGTATGTTTGTAACGTAACGCTCAAGAGATGTACCACAGTCTACAGCAGTTAGTTTAGTTGAAAAATCGTGTTTTGATGAGCACTGTAAAAATATTTAATAGGATGACGTCATTGTTTGGTGTGCATCGGTGCGCAAAATACGGTGCGCAAAATACAACCCCTATTATTATTATTAAATAAATACTTTGCGTACATTTCATAAAGTTTAATAATTCGTATTTATCAAAAAAGGACAAGTTAGTTGGTCTTTTAAAAAAAGGTTGGCGCCGTAGGCGCCCAAAAAA
>MUZC01000782.1:0-12701 GCA_002072015.1 Radix auricularia | reverse complement strand
CTGACGCCCTGACTCTAAAGTAATGACTCTGACGCCCTGAGTCTAAAGTAATGACTCTGACGCCCTGACTCTAAAGTAATGACAATGACGACCTTACTCTAAAGTAATGACTCTGACGCCCTTACTCTAACGTAGTGACTCACTCGCCCTGACTCTGTTGTCCAGACTCTGTTTTTGTATTCAGCATCTTCACTTTTCAAGATAGAAATAGGGCAGCTGGGAACAGTGTCATGAGGAAAATAAGAGACATGTTAACAGGGAAAAGCCCAACTGGTCCGGATTTTAAAAAAAGCCAGATGGTAAAATGACCAGACTGAAACATAGTCAGAAAAATAAAGATGACCAGGTAGAAACATGGTCAGAAGTAAGATGTCCAGGTTCAAATAATGTCAGAAGTAAGATGACCAGGTTAAATATGGTAAGAAGTAAAGATGACCCGATTGAATTATGGTCAGAAGTAAGATGTCCAGGTAGAAATATGGTCAGAAGTAAAGAAGACTAGGTTGAAATATGGTCAGAAGTAAATATGACCAAGTAGAAATATGGTCAGAAGTAAGATGACCAGATGGAATTATGGTCAGATATAAAGGTGGCCAGATGGAAATATGGTCAGGAGTAAAGATGACTAGATGGAATTATGGTCAGAAGTAAATATGACCAAGTAGAAATATGGTCAGAAGTAAGATGACCAGATGGAAATATGGTCAGAAGTAAATATGACCAGGTAGAAATATGGTCAGAAGTAAGATGTCCAGGTAGAAATATGGTCAGAAGTAAGATGACCAGATGGAATTATGGTCAGATATAAAGGTGGCCAGATGGAATTATGGTCAGAAGTAAATATGACCAGGTAGAAATATGGTCAGAAGTAAGATGACCAGATGGAAATATGGTCAGATATAAAGGTGGCCAGATGGAAATATGGTCAGAAGTAAAGAAGACCAGGTTGAAATATGGTCAGATATAAAGGTGGCCAGATGGAAATATGGTCAGGAGTAAAGATGACTAGATGGAATTATGGTCAGAAGTAAATATGACCAGGTAGAAATATGGTCAGAAGTAAGATGACCAGATGCAAATATGGTCAGAAGTAAGATGACCAGATGGAAATATGGTCAGAAGTAAGATGACTAGATGGAAATATGGTCAGAAGTAAGATGACTAGATGGAAATATGGTCAGAAGTAAGATGACCAGATGGAAATATGGTCAGAAGTAAGATGACCAGCTGGAAATATGGTCAGAAGCAGGCCTGTCCATGGGACATATTTTTCTGTCCCATCCCTCCCCATGGCAATTTATGCCTGTCCCATCCCAACCCATCCCATGGGACGATTCCCATGGGAATCCAACATTCCCAAGGACAAGCCTGGTCAGAAGTAAAGATGACCGGTTAGAGATATGATCATATAGAAACATTTGCTATTGTTTCTTTTTGTGTCAGTTTCCTCTTCCGTGTAGAAAAAAAACTTAAGATTGTTAAAATCTTCGATGGCTGTAAGTCAGTTCATGGAATTAATGAGACATTAAATATCAAACCCCTATGTATATATTATATCGTCATGTATTTTATGGGGAGTGGTTGGATATGTATATTACTAATAACAAAATCACTTGGTCTCTCAGCGTGTTAAAGATACGATCTTCTCTGCCTCAATCAACTCTTTGGGAGGATTCATTGTGTTTCAATGACATCAGGAGTTCAAGAATGTTGACCACAAAATGAACACCAGCTGGCCATTGATCATACTTGATGATTTATTACAAATATACGTTTAACAGGAAGTAGGTGATTAAATCTAACACCACACACCTACACACCCTTACACACACACACCCGCACACGTTTAACAGGAAGTAGGTGATTAAATCTAACACCACACACCTATACACCCTTACACACACCCGTACACAATTGCTCTGACTACCACCCCCTCCACCCCCCCCCCCCCACTCCTCTCTTATCGCCATAATCTATCAATGAAATGAAACACAGGTGGTCAACAGAAATAATTCATTGCCACTCATTATGCCATTAACTTATCGCTTCCCTCCTGCCACTTTAATGCAATCAATAACTCCCTTTCTTCCCTCCCCTTGTTTCACCATTATTCCTACATCTCTTCCTTCCCTTGTTCTACCTGAACTCTTCCTTTTCTTCCCTCCCATTGTTCTACCATAACTCCCCCATCCCTTCCCTCCCATTGTTCTACCATAACTCCCCCATCTCTTCCCCCCCATTGGTCTACCTTAACTCCCCCATCTCCTCCCTCCCCTTGGTCTACCTTAACTCCCCCTACTTTCTCAACTGTTTAAAAACTAATATTTAACGATATTGTTAATCACATTCTATATCCCAGACAAGTGTCAGATTTGTGTGAACAATCACGTGTCGAAGTTAAGTCTATATTATCATATATCGGCAGTCAATTTTATACTATCATCTATCGGCAGTCAATTTTATACTATCATCTATCGGCAGTCAATTTTATATTATCATCTATCGGCAGTCAATTTTATACTATCATCTATCGGCAGTCAATGTTATACTATCATCTATCGGGAGTCAATGTTATACTATCATCTATCGGCAGTCTATGTTATACTATCATCTATCGGCAGTCAATGTTATACTATCAACTATCGGCAGTCAATTTTGTACTATCATCTATCGACAGTCAATTTTGTACTATCATCTATCGTCAGTCAATTTTATACTATCATCTATCGGCAGTCAATTTTATACTATCGTGTATCGGCAGCCGAGAATGTCCCAGCTGAGAGATCTTTGTTTTGATTGATTAACGTGAAAGAATTATATCTGACCATCGATTATTTTGAAGGTCAATCGTCCTAATCGATAGATATCAATCCAGGTAAAAGTCTTTGACACTTGTCGCGGGAACCTGACTTGTAGTATGCCAACTGATAATTTGTTCATTAATATACATGTATAGATAGTGATATGTAGATATTTAGATATAGACACATAGATATAGCGATATATTTGGACGTAGAAATTTATAGATATAGAGATACTTGGATAGATAGGGTTATGTAGTTATATACCTAAAGAGGTTTTAGAAATAGAGATATGTATAGATATACAGATATGTACCGTATATACTCTTCCTAAAGCCGATTTTTAAAACAAAATCTAGGGGGAAAGGTTGGGTGTCGGCTTACGAACGGGTCATAGGTGATTTCTGCATGTACATTGAATCAGATGCGTCTCTAGGGTTGGTGTCACCCGGGGGCGGTAGCTCATGGTGCCGCCCGGGGCGGTAGCTCATGGTGTCAACCCTTCATAATTTAAGAAGACGTCCATAAATGACGTCATGTGAGGTTGCCGATTTTTACCCCATCCTCCCCCGCGTCATACTTTGTCACAAATACTCAGACCCCCACCCCTTTTTTCGCTTTGACATCACAACTATTTGACACCCCCCCCCCCCCCAATAAGCCGTATTTTCAAAACAAAAATTGGGCATGTTGCAAATTATTTTTGTTTCATTTCAATGTGTAATTAATGTAAGTCTGCACTCCAATATCGTAACGCGCATAAAGCCATTTAAAACGCCATTAAATAAATTGTAAACAATCAAATATTTTAGGGGAACTTTTATTTAAAGTTTTGTGCTTTTTATGTGACGTCACATTTTTTAAACACATCCTCCCCATCGCCACGCGTCGTCACAGATGCATGACCCCCTCCCCACAAGGCGGATTAAAGGTGTGGGCTGAGCGGGCTAAAGCCAGGGTCTCCCAATGATTTAAATGTTATTATAGTCTACAATAAAGATTGGCAAATGTCTATATGAATCCCTTAAAATGCCTTGGGCAGTCATATGCTAATGCAGCAAATATGAAAGGGAAGTATAACTGAGTCCAGGCAATTCTTGTTAGAAATGCAGTGTTGCTCATTATGTGCCGTGCACGTTCTCATTCCCTGAATTTGGTTGGGAAAATGTAGCAATTTTTCCTGCTGCAGTCAGATTTGTTTTGTCTTATAGGGATGTTCATAATATGGCGGAAATCTATTAATAGAAATATTTTATCTAAATTTATCTTTTGTAAGGAAAAATTAATTTTAAAAATTAATAAAACATACGAGTCAATACGTGAATGTAGGCATATTGAGAATGATTGATCTAATCAGCTAATTTTTAATTCTTCGTTAATTTAAGACATCTTATGGGACTTGCAAAATAAATAACAATTTCGTAATTTTACTAAGCTAACAATTTCGAGAACATAGTGATTTGACTGTATTTATTTGTTTCGCTAAAATGTAATCTAAAAAAAGAACACTACGAAATGAGCTATGACGTTTTCCGGTTTTAGAAATGAAGTACCCTATAGTAAAATCTTTATACCTGGCTTGTTGCTTTTTAGTCAACGTTGACAGGTACTTCAAAAACACATGAAATTGATACCTGTTAACTTAAGCCTTGTGTGACACAAGATGGTCAGCCCGACATGAAGCTGTAAGGCCTGTCAATAAACCATACCATGAGAATATCGCAGCACTGAAAGAATTAGCAACAAATGAAAATTAGCCACGTGACTGTTGACTTGAAGCTGAAGGGTTTCGGAAGAAACTTGAACAACTGGAAGACGCTATTTTACTTGAAATTTAGGAAGCAATATTAGAGAGATTTCAGACAACGAATGTATCCCTTCAAGAACCAAGAATATCTTTGAATTAAACCATGCATTTAAAGTCTCTCATTGAGTTTGTTAGAAGACAGCATTCTTAATTGGATTCCTATAAAGACAAAAGTAAGGACAAGTCCCTGGGAAAAAACAATAAACAATCTTCAATACTGACAAAAAAGAGAAAGTTTCAGTTTAACAAAGGGGCATCACCAAAATGGTATCTCTGGTTATCATTGATAAACTTTATTGAGCCCTACAACATCGGTTAGGCGCTCTTACAAACCTAACTGAGCTCAGCAATGACGCCATCCGATGGGCAGCAGCCAAGTTAATGGAAGAATATTCAAGTGATATCAAAGACTGCTTACCTTCAGAATTAGTTCAATTTTCAGAATTTTTAAAAAAGTTATTGTCAAGCCCCAGGCTCAGGGTAAGGGTAGCACAATGCGAAACTCAAAACACGTGCACAGAACTAAAAAATTTGCTGCTTTTGAATGAGCTAAACTTTACACAGTCCTTTACAAATGTAACATCGCACTTCGCATCTAGAATCTATCTCTCAATGATGACATCAAACTGCAACAGAGAGCGATTATTTGTAAAGTTGAAAAGAATATAAAAATGAGTTCGAATTTGCATGAGACAACCAATATTGATATGCTCTCTCTAATGAGCTTGTAATCATACTTACATGATTGATAACTTAGCCATGAGAAAAATTAGCCAACGAAAGTTGTAGGTTGAAATAAGAATAATTAATAATAAATATTTGTATGACTTTTTGAATTCAAATAGAGAAAACAATTCGTTACCTCACAAAAACAAACGTTTTTTTTTAATTAAAAAAAAAAACAACATAAAAATACGCAGTAACACGTAATATAAATCTTTATGTGGGTGCATTCGTAACCACGAAACAGCGTAAGTCGGGATGAGACAGTCGTAACCGGAGGACTACCTGTATATAAAAATGCATATATATGCTTGCATGCCTTAAATCAATATAAATTTTAAAAAAAAACTAACTCAAAGACATTGAATTCAGAAAATGCTCATTCCTGCCAATGTCAATCAGACCGGACGTAACTTACGAGAGATACAAAGACAAGGCTAAAAGTTAAGAAACATTCCTGCTTATTGTATCTGCAGTTCTCAGTATGTATCCGTTGTGACAAGTGAATTATTCTCATCAATACAACAGAAACAACAACTTTAACTCCCTGTACATCTACAGGAACCAGACAATAGCCAAAAGTTTTGGTCGTGAATCTTCAGATACAGAGCAAGACGAGTTTTGGGTCTTACGAAACAAACGTCATCAAAATCCACGAAAGCTACTTTAATTTATTGCGGATATACGCACTTGTTTATCGTTATTTTAGCTAACAATGTATCTACTTTAAGGGTCATAAAACTTTTGAAAAGATTAGCTAAAATCAGTTATACAATACAAATAAACCTCAAATATTTCAATGGAACAAAAATGATATCACATTATTAGAAAATTATTTCGAAACTAGGGTATCACCCGTCACAAATGACGGAAGTTTTAAAAATAAATAAATTTCAGCTTCATTCTTTTTATTTTGAGCAAATGTTCATCAGAAAAAAAATGAATATACCTAATATAAAAATTAATGTATGTATGTATGTATGTTTGTCCGTTATAGCTCACTAAACCATTCATCCGATCACGATTGCCCATAGTGTCAATTTTTGCTTACATGAGCTTTAAAAATAGTTTAAGAGTTAGCTACTGTGTAAATTGATGGATCTTAATCAAAGATAATATATAACATTTATACAGCCAATAATAAAATACTATAGAGCTCTGAACTCTTAATGATCATCCCTTCGCGGCCAGGGGCACTGAGTGCTTTTTTTAAAAAGCATATACGTTTTTATTCCCCATTCGATTATTAATAATCTCGAGAAAAAAATGACAAATAGAGTCTATATCCTATATTGTGCAGATTAAAAATGAAAAGAGTTTCCAACTTTACATTTTTCAATTAATATTTTTTTTTTGCTAATATGAGCAATATAAAAATAATTTCATGCGTTAGCTACTGTGTATATGAAGGGATCTTAACGAAAATTTGTATACACAAACCTGATAGCCCATATTAAAAGGCTATAGGGCACTGAAAAAAAAGTATCTATTTATAAATATGAATAACAAAGAACTGTTTATTTGGCATGAATCCCTTGAAGTAAAACTTATCACAGGATAAAAGAAAATAACAAAGTATCAACAGTTAATCGAATATACAATTCAATGTACACGTCTTAAGAATCTAAATTAACGCTTTCATTATTTTCAGCTCAGCATCCTTTCCAGTTATGTAGGCTATTAAAATTAGGGCTACGAAAATTACCTATAAATTTCACGATTAATCAGTAAAAATTTTTAATAAAATTTAAAATAAGTAGTTTTTAAAAGGAAAATAATATTTAAAAATAATTATTATTTTTACTTAACAATAATGAAATTTAAATTCATTGACATTAAATTGAACTACTTATATTTAAATAGGCCTATATCTCTTAAAAATGCTGCTATATTTTTTTTTCAAAACATAAGCTATGGGCATTTTATGAAATTTTCAGTTTAATGACGTCATAAATCTAATTTATTTTATTAATTTTTTTTTATTCATTTATTTCCAGTAACAATTTTAATCATTTTTGGTGCGATGGTTTCTAAAATTAGTAGCGACATCGGGACATAAATTGCAAATTATATATATTTATTGAGTAATTTTGGTGCGCAGCTATCTAAAAATAGTAGTGTCACGGACAGGACAGGACAGACAGACAGACGTTACAAAACATTCACTGAGAATTATATATATTGATAATATCGCGTCACCTTTCTAAATTATCACACAAAAATTGCTACACGTGGTGTGCGTCCTAAAATAAATCTTTTTTATTTTCTTTTAAGACCGTAAAACAATTTAACATTCATTTTTTTTTTCAAGTTACAGCTCCAGACTTACTTTTGTAATCAAAATAATTCATTGAACACTTTATAATCCGTCTTAGTGGTGAGTGAGTTACATGTATTTGAAAAAGTCCTTACTTGCGGTGGGGGTGGAAGGGGCTGGGTGTTTGGGTTCGGTAAGGGGAGACGAGAGATTGAGTGAATTCATCAAAGTTTTGAAAGACTGTCTGACGGAATTGTTGGCTCCGGAAGTCACGTGTGGCAGTAAGTGATTGAATGGCGGCCAGAGTTTTATAACATTAGAGGGACGCTGGGGTGGGGGAGAGAGGAAGGTTTGCGGGGGTGATGACGTCATTCCTTAGGCCAATAATGACGGTTAGTGTGTCGCAAGAAAAGCCAAGGGAAAAAAAGAATTCATGAACTTTCAAAAATTGACAATTGTAACATCATTATTTAAATGACGAAGCCCTAAAAGATTCGAGGGTAACAGAATGAAGAACAAAAAGTTATTGTACATAAGGCATTATATTCTAACATGAAAGTTATTGTACATAAGGCATTATATTCTAACATGAAAGTTATTGTACATAAGGCATTATATTCTAACATTAAAGTTATTGTACATAAGGCATTATATTCTAACATGAAAGTTATTGTACATAAGGCATTATATTCTAACATGAAAGTTATTGTACATAAGGCATTATATTCTAACATGAAAATTCGACACAACAATAATCCATTACAACGCTCAGATAGACGTAGGGACTAAAAATACTTTTCTTTTCCATACGCAAGAGCAAAGAAACATTTTCCTTCTTCCGTTCTGGCATTCGGGCGTGAAATGTGTTGCCAGAATTTTATTATTTTTGTTTTTTTAGTTCGTTTGGTCGTCGTATAGGTTAGCTGTTTATTGGTCAGTTTGGTTAGCAGTTGTGTGGCCAGTCTGTGGTTAGATTTGAGTTCAGTTACGTGGTTATTTGGTGGTCATTTGGTGGTCATTTGGTGGGGAACTAGTCGTATTTATTTATTTTTGTAAAAACACAGACGAGTCATATAATGTTATTAAAATTATTCCTAGTGGCGAAGCTTGGAATTTATAAGGGTTTCGGGGCCGGCGGGGGTTAACCTCTTTGGGGCAGTGTAGACCCATTGCGGTCACGTAAATTAAATGAAAGCAAATAATAAAAAATTCAGTCACTAATTTGGCGACCCCCTCAAGTGGAGGCCACGGGGGACTTTCCAATTTCGTCCCCCCCTCGCCTTCTCATAGCTACGCCACTGATTAACGAGTAATTGACCAATAGGGAGTCCAAATGCAGGAAGTGTTACAAGCCGAGTGAGTAGCTGTGGGTCACGTGACACGTGCAATGTGTTGAGGTTTGTATGAACTCAGGGGAGTTTCAGCACATTACAACACATACGTCCTTACGTGGCCCAAGTGACTTTATATTTCGCTGGCTTGGTCCCGATCCGACGGGGGGAAAATGAGGATTTTGTTCACCTCTAGGCCCAGCGGCCTTGACATTAAATATCGGTATAAAATGGAAGTAATAAAAAAAGCATAGTGTAAAACTAATTAAACTAGTAGACGTACTGAGTTACTTGTACAGAAGTTTAATTGGAAATATACTCTTTACAACATGAACTTAGTCAAAGCTTTCAACAACAGGACTTAAATTCTAACTTTCTACAAAACAACGTCAGTCCTAACTTTTTACAACAAAATTTCGCTCTTACATTTCCTCAACATTTATACTAAATTTCTACGGAAAATAAACTACTTTCAGTAAAGATAATCATAACGCGCGTCAATAAAGTCAATAAATCTGGCCAGTCAGAATACTGTTTTGAAGTGAAAACGCTGTATAAACTGTGTCGTTTGGTCATGTGCGGACAGTGGGTTGTGTTAGTGTTGGACGCTGTATAAACTGTGTCGTTTGGTCAAGGCAGGAGACTTGATCAGTGAGCAGAATTTTGACACAAAATGAAAATACCTTTCATTGTTTTACTGGTTGAAGAATGACACTGTATAGTTTGTTTGTTTGTTTGTTGTTTTTTGTTTGTTTGTTTTTTTTAATGTTTTTTAACGATGTAAAACATAAATGGAAAAGACGGAGAGGGAGAGAGAGAGAGAGAGAGAGAGAGAGGGAGAGAGAGAGAGAGAGAGAGGGAGAGAGGGAGAGAGAGAGAGGGAGGGAGAGAGAGAGAGAGAGAGGGAGAGAGAGGGAGAGAGAGAGAGGGAGAGAGAGAGAAAGAGAGAGAGAGAGTGAGAGAGAGAGAGAGATTTATTGGGCGGGGCGGGAACATGTTCAGGTTGTTTTATTCGGTTAAAAACTCGCGGGATCTCGAGAGATAAAGAAAAAATTCTTTGAACGCAACTGTCTTGGGACTTAAATGTCATCCTTGTAAAACAATGTTAACCTGTATTCGCTACAGATCACGATAGCTTAAGATTGAGGCTAACATAAGAATATCTAGCTGTGTATGGGTAGAGTTAATGCTACAGATTGAACACATCGGATGTTTTTCCTTCTCTGGAGAAAAACGACCAGAAAAAATTCAACCTGTATTCGCTTTACAACACGATAGCTTAAGATTGAGGCTAACATAAGAATATCTAGCTGTGTATGGGTAGAGTTAATGCTACAGATTGAATACATCGGATGTTCTTCCTTCTCTGGAGAAAAACGACCAGAAACAATGTCAGTCTTTCAATTACTCATCAATTCTATCTCCGCAGATCAGGCGAACCCCTTAGCTAATCAATGGGTGCGCCCCTGGAACTAATTGCTACATTTGATTAGTCGCGTGGAGATCGATTCCCTGATGTACACTCGCTGTATGGTCCCCCCAGGTGAGTGCAATAATCAGGACAGGTAAGAAAGTAAGAAAAAGGTAAGAGCACTAGTCTTTTGGCTACTTAATAATGGTGATGATGGGCACATAGGTAAAAATAATAGCTCATCACATCGTTAGTTTTGGTACACTCTGGGTTACACCAGATTAATCTTGGTACATTGTGTTGTACACCAGATTAATCTTGGTACATTGTGTTGTACACCAGATTAATCTTGGTACATTGTGTTGTACACAAGATTAATCTTGGTACACTCTGGTGTACACCAGATATCCTCCTTAGTTCACCTGTCCCCACACCCTCCCACCATATTTTCGTCTGTTGCATTGGGTTAAGCGGCTATACCACAGTGTATACATTTGAGTTTTTGAGAACTCTGACACTTGAAGATCATCCCCATGGAATGTTTGTACATACAAAGTTGAAGGCTGTCTTGGGGTGAAGCAACATCAGGCGACAAGCAACAATAGAGATGGCGAATCCAAGTGTTTCAGATCGTGAACAAAGATTGATAAAATAAGTAACAATATTACCCTCGGTAACACTAACCATCTTGCTACAATACTAAAAGTAGTACTTTTAAACAATCACACTACAGTACAAACCTTTATGCTATATGACTAAAAAAAATAGCGATACAAGGCTAACAATCATGTTACAATACTAAATACTGAGCTACAATACTAACAATCGTGCTACACGACTCACTATCCTGGTAAATACTAACAATCGTGCTACACGACTCACTATCCTGGTAAATACTAACAATCGGGCTACAAGACTCACTATCATGGTACAATACTAACAATCGGGCTACAAGACTCACTATCCTGGTAAACACTAACAATCGTGCTACAAGATTCACTATCATGGTACAATACAAACAATCGGGCTACAAGACTAACTATCCTGGTAAACACTAACAATCGTGCTACAAGACTCAATATCATGGTACAATACTAACAATCGGGCTACAAGACTCACTATCCTGGTAAATACTAACAATTGTGCTACAAGAATCACTATCATGGTACAATACTAACAATCGGGCTACAAGACTCACTATCATGGTACAATACTAACAATCGTGCTACAAAATTCACTATCATGGCACAATACTAACAATCGGGCTACCAGATTCACTATCCTGGTAAATACTAACAATCGTGATACACGACTCACTATCCTGGTAAATACTAACAATCGTGCTACACGACTCACTATCCTGGTAAATACTAACAATCGTGCTACACGACTCACTATCCTGGTAAATACTAACAATCGTGCTACGAGACTCACTATCCTGGTAAATACTAACAATCGTGCTACAAGACTCACTATCCTGGTCAAGACTAACAATCGGGCTACAAGATTCACTATCCTGGTAAATACTAACAATCGTGCTACACGACTCACTATCCTGGTAAATACTAACAATCGTGCTACACGACTCACTATCCTGGTAAATACTAACAATCGGCTACAAGACTCACTATCATGGTACAATACTAACAATCGTGCTACACGACTCACTATCCTGGTAAATACTAAAAATCGTGCTACAAGACTCACTATCCTGAAACACTAACAATCGTGCAACACGACTCACTATCCTGGTAAATACTAACAATCGGGCTACACGACTCACTATCCTGGTAAATACTAACAATCGGGCTACAAGACTCACTATCATGGTACAATACTAACAATCGTGCTACACGACTCACTATCATGGTACAATACTAACAATCGTGCTACAAGATTCACTATCCTGGTACAATACTAACAATCGGGCTACAAGACTCACTGTCATGGTACAATACTAACAGTCGGGCTACAAGATTCACTATCATGGTACAATACTAACAATCGTGCTAAAAGACTCTCTATCCTTGTACAATACTACTAATCGGGCTACAAGATTCACTCTCATGGTACAATACTAACAATCGTGCTACAAGATTCACTATCATGGTACAATAATAACAATCGTGCTACAAGACTCACTATCATGGTACAATACTAACATCCGTGCTACAAGACTCACTATCCTGGTCAATACTAACAATCGTGCTACACGACTCACTATCCTGGTAAATACTAACAATCGTGCTACAAGACTCACTATCATGGTACAATACTATCAATCGGGCTACAAGACTTATTATCATGGTACAATACTAACAATCGTGCTACAAGATTCACTATCATGGTACAATACTAACAATCGTGCTAC
>MUZC01000781.1:156920-182954 GCA_002072015.1 Radix auricularia | reverse complement strand
CACCATCGTCTCGCGAGACGGAAGGATGCCGGAGTGCCGGAGTGCTATGAAAGTAAGGTAAGAAAGTAATCGTATAGATTATAAATGTTTACAAACTGATTTACACAATTTAGTTATTAATTAAAAAAAACAAAACAACAACTATATTTACAAATAAAAAATAAAAGCATATCATTGTTAACGTTTTTTTTGGGTGTAAATTTGGAATATGTTTTATTTTATTTGGGGTTTGGGGACCTTCCTTAATATGACGTCACAAAGATCCCCCCCACACACACAAATAAGCAAAATGAGCATTTTTAAAAATGTTTTTTGGGGCCGCGGTGGTCGAGTGGCAAGCGCGCTCGACTGGCGTTCCGATGGAAGCCCGAATCCATGAGAAGCCAAGGACCCTTTCCCGGGGCCCAGCGCGTCCCCGAGTTCCACCCAGCTCCAAATGGGTAAAAAATGCGGCGGGGTAATGCGTGAAACCCTTAGCCGTGGCATATGAACGCTGCATCACTTGCCAAAAAAATAACTGCTGCCTTGCAGATGGTCTTGGCTGACCAAAGACTATGGAAGCAAATCCAGAAAATACAGCAGGCTGAAGTCGGAGACCACGGGCCAATTAGCTCAAAACTCGTGGCACGCAAAACTCAGTATTCAATATTGAGAACGAAGAAGAAGAAAACTTTTTTTCCGTTTAAAATATGCTTTTAGTGTAAGGCTGCACTCTAATATCGTAAAACGGGTGAAACCACCTAAAAAATCAATAAATAAAATGTCGGCATTCGTATATTTAAGTGGAACTTGTATTTTAAGTTGTGCTTTTTGAATGTAGTAGTGTTACTCCTCTCTCCCCCCTGTGCCTTATTTCATTTATGGGCGGCCCCGGGCACCAACAGCTGTAGCTATGCCACTGCAAACCACAGTTACTTTAAGACACGAAGGCACAGAAATATTTATTTTTTTAAAAATATTTAAACACACATTTTAAAGTGACTGTAATAATAAACAATCTGCTTTTCTCAAAAACATTTTGCTTTTTATCCTTCTCGCTGCCAACGTGAACCTTGCAAAATATTTCTATTTTAAAAGAGCAGGCGGAGCCCAAACCTTAAAATGACTATGTCACCCTGTAAATAAGTGGTTAATTCTAAGAAAAATATAGAGTACCTAAGTCAAAAATAGTGATAACTAAAAAGTATGTGATAAATCCAAATTTCTATGAGGTGAAATGTAAAATGAAAATGAAATTAAACTTTAAAAATATTACCCTGTGCCTAATAAATTTTGATGGTACGGATTCAGTTTTTAGTGACGTCTGATAAATTTGTTGTGGTACGTCTCAGTTTGTAGTAGTGCCTTATAAATATTGATGGTACCTCAGAAATATAAGGTGGTAAGTTATTAATTTGAATGGTGTCTTAGAAATTGGCGAAAGCTCATAAAAAAATAATGTGTTTGTGGACCTTAATAAATATTATGTTGTACCTAACAGGGGCGGATCAAGATTGCATGGGGCCCCTGGCTGCTATTCCACCTGGGGCCTAGTTCAGCCACCTTTATAATACAATATAATACGTTTGGGGCCCTTAAATCATTTGGTCCCTGGTTTTAGCCCAATCAGTATCCTCTTAATCCGTCATTAACCTAACATATATACGGTACTACCTAAAGTATATGGGAAATAATCTTACAAATATGAGGTCCTTTTTAAGAAATAATCTTTGCTATCGAACGAATATGTGGTGTTATTCATCAAATATGTTATGTTTACTGACGAATATGTGGAGTTCACTAAAAATTTGCGGTGCTAATTAAAAAATGTGAAGTCGTAAGTAACCTAGAAAAAAGGAAGTGCACAAACATTCACAAAATCTGAAAAATTAAGTAAACAATAATATAAAAATGCACTCATATACCAGATGTACTGATTTATGTGATTGCACAATTCCGCCAATTTTGATTAAAATTGAAATCCAAAAAGAATAAGGGGATCGCCAAGGGGAGCAGGGGGATGGAGCGACAAACGGTGTTGCCTCGTGTCCATCACATCTCGAGGTTAGTGGCGAGGACTGATCGGGGGGGGGGGCGGAATTACCCAGTGGAGGGCTTGTGACTCGTGCGGTTGACTACCTCTCGTGATAGATGGACACGGGCGAGGGAGGAGTAGAGGGCCATTATTTCTGATCGGATTTAAAGGTAGCAGGACTTAATGCGCTTCAAACAATATACCTGTGTATGTGCTTTGATGGTCTTCACTCATATGTGTGGTGAGATTACAGGTGGCGGGACTATATGCGCCTCAAGCAATATACCTGTGTATGTGTCTTTGGTGGTCTTCAAATATATGTGTGGTGAGATTACAGGTGGTAGGACTATATGCGCCTCAAACAATATACCTGAGTATGTGTCTTTATTTGTCTTCACATATACGTGTGGTGAAATAAATGTTTACAGCGGCGTATCCAAAAGTTGCCTTTTGATGGCCTCTACTAATGTCAAATATTGCTGATTCAAGTCTTTTGATATAGAACTTTCCGTTCATAAACTAGATTCTTTTTAGGTTAGGTTGTTATGTAGATTTCTTTGTCAATTAAAGTTTGCTTTCACACGATAAACATATCTTTCTTGCTGTAAATTATTTACCAAAATGTTAAATATTAACTTATATTATGTTAAAAAAATACTCCTTTCTTTCGGAGCTCTACTATGAGAACATTACCAAGATTTCGATATTACTGATTTCTGTGTCAGAACGTTACCGGATAGAGTTCATCAGACAAGGGGATAATGCGTTAATTAAAACCCCGTATGGGACCATTATCATAGCATAGTTAAATAAAAACCGTGACTCCTTGCAACAATACAGATTCATTCGCAGCGCGGATCTCATTTTACTTTCATATTTTAAATGAATTTTTCCTTTTTTTTGTGAGCATGCTTGAGACTGGTGGTGTGACTGGGTTAGTGATCTCTCTCATAGATATAAATGTGTAATATTTTCAGTGACTCGAAGTTTCACAATATGAATAGATATATTTTACATAGGCCATTACATTTTTCAATTTTTTTTGAGTACTTTTTTCAATTTACGTAAGTAAAAAGATGGTATTCAACAAAATTTTTAAAAATATAATGGAGATTAATTTGAACTAAATGTTCAATCGGTATGCGTTATTATTTCATTTTTAATTCTATATTTTTTCCCTGACAAATTAGTTTTTTTTTTTACATGTCATTTTCGTAATCTTTACACGTGACCCTATAACTTTTATCATTTTTTTTCTATCCGCCATGTTTATACCTTAAAAAAAAAGTTTTTTAGTCCCCAACATGTGAGTTTTTTAAAAAAAATAATTACGTTTCTCTTCAGTGAGGTCTTAAAAATTTGTAAAAAATTGAATGTAATCTTATTCTAATAAATTTCGACAGTGGAATATTATCCCACGTCTTCGTTATAATATCGATTTAGCAAGCATAAATCTACATAGTAAAACATGCATTTATTAGAAACGTGACAGAGGGCTTTGTTACTTGCTAAAACCTCGTGTAGAGTGCACATGCTCGTAGATGGGACACCGCAACGAACCAGTCATGTAGCCTAGCTGTATGACAATGGCAACACATAATTCCCCGTAATCTTCTGTCAGATCTTTCCTCTCTACGTTGACATGAAACGAGGATGCGGCGAGGGCCCAGGTAATTGAAGTGTGGATTGACGAATATACACACTCAAACTACGCGAGCTTTTTCCTTATTCGTCAGGTGAGTGCAGCGGCTTCGACTCTAGACAAGGTATTTACATGAACAAAACAAATCTGGAGTTTCAGCAACTACTCCAGATCTAGTATTATAATGTTATAAAATATTGCCACTTTTGTCTATTAGGCTGTATGTGATTTGAGGTTTTGTAGTGCAGGTGGAAAATAGTAAATATAAAAAAACGAGTATTTTAGTAAGGTTATAGCAGTTTATATAAGTCCAATGGAAATGAAGAAAATAAATTTTGGTGCGAAAAATTGAAACCAACTCATTGTTTTGTTTGCCATTAGTGGCAAACATTGTAGAACCCCTAATAACCCAAATTAAGGTGAACATTTCTCCTATTTAGTGGGAGGGCGCCGCAATTATATAGGCCCACGAGGTTTAAAAATAAATGTTAAATAAATAAAGTTAATTATTATTTTTGGTTCTTTTCATATATATATATATATGTGTGTGTGTGTGTGTGCGTGTGTGTGTGTGCTCTTTTATTTATCTACAAATTAACATTTTATTTTGTTCTTGGTATGTAAATATATTAAAAGATATGGCAACACACATATGTTAATTTGTACATGGTCCTAGTTTGATTTGAATACAAAACCTGTATTTCTTAATACTATTCTTACTTATATGTTTTTTATACAACTACAGTCTATATGGTCCCTAGCTAGTCACTGTGGTACAACACTAGTGAATATCAGTACACCTCTGGTATATTATGGTTCATCACTGTTGTGTTTTGGAAAAACAGTGGTGTATTCTAGTACAAGATTGATGTATTATGTTATTGAACAGTTGTATTCCGATACAGCTCAGTTTTATTCGGACAGAGTACTGATGTATTCTTGTACAAGACATGGTTTATTCTCCTAAAACACAGGTGTATTCTACTATAACGCTGGTGTTTTCTAGTACAACACAGGTGTATTCTAGTATAACATATGTGTATTCTACTATAACACAGGTGTATTCTATTAAAACACAGGTGTATTCTAGTACAGCAAATGGTTTATTCTAGTACAACGCAGGTGTATTATACTATAAAACAGGTGTATTCTATTACAACACAGGTGTATTCTAGTACAACACATGGTTTATTCTAGTACAACACAGGTGTATTATACTATAACACAGGTGTATTCTATTACAACACAGGTGTATTCTAGTACAACCTATGGTTTATTCTAGTACAACACAGGTGTATTATACTATAACACAGGTGTATTCTATTACAACACAGGTGTATTCTATTACAACACAGGTGTATTCTAGTACAACACATGGTTTATTCTAGCTCAACACAGAAGTATTCTAGTACAACACAGGTGTATTCTAGTACAACACATGGTTTATTCTAGTACAACACAGGTGTATTATACTATAACACAGGTGTATTCTATTACAACACAGGTGTATTCTATTACAACACAGGTGTATTCTAGTACAACACATGGTTTATTCTACTACAACAAATGTGTATTCTAGTACAACACAGGTGTATTCCAGCACAATACATGGTTTATTCTACTACAACACAAAGTGTATTCCAGTATAACACATGTGTATTCTAGTACAACACAGGTGTATTCTAGTACAACACAGGTGTATTCTAGTACAACACAGGTGTATTCTAGTACAACACAGATGTTTTCTAGTAAAACATAGGTGTAGTCTAGAACAATGGACGTGTATTCTAGAACATTACAGGTGTATTCTAGTACAACAGAGGAGTATACTGATGCACCGCACGCCTGCCTCATTGTTAGTTTCACTATAAAAAAATTTAATCGTCTTGACACAATTTTGATTATTGATTTTCTCAACAATCAAGTTGATATCATCACGATTCCGGTCTCATTTTAACTATTTATGTTTGTTCTTCTTTACGGCCATCCACGTTTACAACTCTATCACTTGATATCCCCAACACTCTTGGACCCACACACTATTTATGTTTGTTCTTCTTTACGGCCATCCACGTTTACAACTCTATCACTTGATATCCCCAACACTCTCGGACCCACACACTATTTATGTTTGTTCTTCTTTACGGCCATCCACGTTTACAAATCTATCACTTGATATCCCCAACACTCTCGGACCCACACACTATTTATGTTTGTTTCTTTCACCGCCATCTACGTTTACAACTCTATTGCTTGATATCCCCAACACTCTCGGACCCACACACTATTTATGTTTGTTCTTCTTTACGGCCATCCACGTTTACAACTCTATCACTTGATATCCCCAACACTCTCGGACCCACACACTATTTATGTTTGTTTCTTTCACCGCCATCTACGTTTACAACTCTATCGCTTGATATTCTAAACATTCTCGAACCCACACACTATGTTCTCTTGTTCTAACTGCTGCAATGAATATCTTTAAAATAAAACTTTTTTACTCTTCTTGTTGAACATTAAAAAGGATTTGCAATGCCTATATATCTTACATCTCTCTTGTATTCTCATATACAAGATTGTGCCGGGGCGCCGTGGCGCCTGCGGCGCCGACTTTTTTTAGGGAAATTAGGCGCCAACCTTTTTCAATGGCCCAACTAACTTGTCCTTTTTTGATAAATACGAAATATTAAACTTTCTGAAATGTACGCAAATTATTTAATAATAGGGGTTGTATTTTGCGCACCGATGCACACCAACCAATGACGTCATCATATTAAATATTTTTACAGCGCTAATCACCACACGATTTTTACACTGCAATAGACTTTTGTACATCGTTCCTCAGCGTTCCACATCCAGTGAGTGACTTGGACTATTATATTATTTATACTTGCACTCTTCAACCAAATGAACCAACTCTCACACACCTTCCTTAAATCTCACGGTCGGAGACCTGAAATAATTTTTTGTTAATAGTATGTTTAAAAAATTCAATCAGGTCTTTGTCCCTGTTATCATTTGTTCCCATCTGTCTACTTGCCCCCCCCCCCCCGCTCTCGGTTTAATTATTTCACAACCCTTCCATGACTTTTTCCTATTTGACCCTCGATCTTTGCCTTACTTTACATATTATATATATATTCATATGTTTATATAACGTATACCTCACTGATAAAGCGGCATAAGCCCTACTTTTCATCACACGCTGACGGCGAAATCGCCTTAACATCTAGAAACATATTTAGCGTCTAACCCTACGCCCTTGTCAAATGTGGCATGTGTCCTAAACGGCAATGTAGCCTGCAATCAAAATCTCCTTTCGGATGTGACTTGGTCTACATAGACGTTTATCCTGCAAACCAAATGCTCTTTTTGATGTAGCGTAAACCTACACAGATGTTTAGCCTACAACCCCAAACTCCTGTCGGATGTAGCTTATGTAGTACATAGACGTATAGCCTACAAACCCAATCTCCTTTTGGATGTAACTTATTTAGTACATAGACGTATAGCCTACAAACCAAATCTCCTGTCTGATGTAGCTTATGTAATTCACAGACGTATAGCCTACAACCCTAATCTCCTGTCGGATGTAGCTGATGTCCTATTCCACAACTACACTAATGCGACATTTTGTTTTATATTTAACACCAGCACCTTTAAAAATAACACAAAATCTAACTCCTTCTTCTCCAACATTACCCCCGCCCTTCCCACTGACGTCCTCTGCGTTGTCTTCTAGTGGACGGTATTTAGGGAAAGGGGTGAGATGGGTTGGGGCATCGTTTTGTGGGAGTCGTACTTTTAAAACATAATGATGTGAACTGTCAAGAAACACGAGCCGGGGTTAGGCAGTTAGTTGAATGTTTTTAGGTAGAGGGGCCACGATCTACCTTAGGAATGGACGCGAGGAATTAAATGTAGTTAAGTGCCGATGTGACTTGGATTATGGTACGACTGTTGTCATCTCTTTGGCCCGCTGGTCACTTATTAAACTCAGAGTTGATTTCATCTAATATCCTTACAGGTGAGGAATTCGATTGTTATGCTAAGGGATTGTAAATTTTGAAGATTGAATCATTTTAAAAAAAAATATGTTTTTAAATCCCTTTGCGTTTTCTTCATTCAAAAACGGAAGCAAGAAAGGAGGAATCAATATTTATTTCACTATTTTTAAGACTAATAGATTTTTAATAAGACACTAGGTTACAGTTTGATTTATTTGGTAATAGGAAATGGCGTCGTGTCATTTAATACAATATGTGTTTTTAGAATACGCGTAAAGTTGTCTTTCGAAGCTATTATTTGGGGCGGGGATTTTGGGAGCATAAGGTGTTCGCTTTAAAAAGTTTCCAAGAAATAATAAGTTTAAATGAGTATAATACGCTGGCCTGTGAAATTTAGATCCTGGAGATTGTTTTCAATACCTTACTGCAGCTTCTTTCTCTCGTTTTATATATACTTCAAGTATTTTAAAATTATTATCTATCGCTGAGGCGCCAATGGGATTATAAAACGACTCAAGCACAGCGTACTTTACCTATTTGATGATAATGCAATGACTGAACTGTGTACTACTGATCCTATCCAATGGACGCCTGGTGTCTGCTCAAAAAAATTAATTGCGATCTTACTGATAAAAATACTGCCGTTAGGTTCATCTTTTATTGGTGTCAGCTGTAGAAATGTTTAATAGACTGTAGTCTTAAAGTACATGACCGCATTCTAAACAGATCAAATCTCATTGGTGAAATTAAAACATTAAAAATTTATTGTGTCATTTATTTCACGAACCATGGTTCAAAGCTGAAGGCTACCCACTTCTCTCCACCCTACCTATACCCAAGAGTACATTATGTTCTATATGTGTGTGCTCCCCACTAAGTTTGTTTTTTCTGCTTAGAAAGTTTTCAACAATATTTAGTTCTGGGTTAACTTTTTAAGCCTTAAAGAGTATATATTTGCAAACATTACCTAAATAATATTAGCACTCATGAATATAAAACACAGTTTACGATGTATTCAAAAAAAAAAAAACTTAACATCGAATAAACACCCATACCTCAATTTCCTCGTCCAAATACACCATAGAGACATTTTATGAATACTAATAGATTAAAGCTTTCGAATAGACATGTCTTAAGAAATATTATTATATTCCCTAAAATAATTAATTACTCTTGTACGCCTAATCTCGACTCTGATTGACATGTTCCAAGTAAAACGTATTTCGTGTTATTGACAAATGGTTGACATTGATGTATATCAGCATAAACCAAATCACTTTGTTTACAATCCATCAACATCCGTTCAGTCAAATCTTACAATCTGTTTACATGCAAGCTCAGAGAATTGACGAGACGCCATTTTGCTATCAGCTTCCTAAACATAGGCTGACATAACTTACAACAAATAGTTTTCTGGTGGTGAGTGCTATTTGCGACGTTCTTTTTGTGAAACGTTTGTTTAAGTCAAATTATTTTTCGGTTTGGCTATTTTTGTGACGCGTTAAAGTTAATTTCAGTTATCAACGCATTATTTCATAACCAATTGAACTGCATTTATAAAAGTATCAATTTATTATTATTATTAAAAGCCTGAGAGATTTAATTTTTTAAAATTTTATTATATTATTATAACTTTTATGTTGTTTAGGGGAGGGAGGGGTATTTCGGCACGATGCTTCTGTTGCCCTTAGAAACGCCAAGTCCTCCTGACATGGGAACATGTAGCTAGTACATTGCAGTATTTGTTATCTTTTTATCAAGTTAATTGGATTTTTCTCTAGTCTCTACTCTACAGAACTACAATGACACACACAATCGTCTGTAGGACTTCTATTTGGGTATACTTCTATCATTTTCTAAATATCAAAGGCCTTTAAATAATGATGACTCACATACCCCCTCTTACAAAATACTCTCATTAACGTCCAGAATTCACCTCCTCCCGGCCTACTCACTCTCACTTCTTTCCCCAGCCCCCACCCTTCTCCCTCAACTCCTATTTCGTCATTGCCAAACAAAACCCCAACCTACAAAAGACTAAATAATTTGTTACCGAACGCGCCATCAACTAATAATTCTTTTTATGTCAAGGTTCACCGGTTGTCAGTTGATGTCACGTGATCATCGTTTCATAACACTGGCATGAAGCGTTAATCCCGGAGGAGCAATCGGGTTAAACCTGTGAGCGAAATCAACAAGAGAGATCAAAACATTCCGACAAAACACAATTACGGTGCTTTATATAAATTTTACTCCTCTTTGTATTTAAATATTGCTGATTTCCGCCGTCTCAAGGGACAAGGAAGTTTCATGTTTATACCGTCAGCATTTTACCCAATTCTTGAATTCAAGTCTTGTTTTTTAATATTAATAAGGTTTTGTATTGAAATTATATGTTTTTGTCCAGTATTTACTTTATCTTTTTTTTACAGAGGTAACCTTCGTCGCCCCTCCCACTTTTTTTCTACTTTACACACACACTTAGATTAAAACAAATATCGGATTAAAGTCTTACCGTAATATTCGGGGATGTAATATCGGCGTGATGACGTGAAATGTTTACCAAAACACAAACTATCTGGCCTTCCACGTCAGCTGGAATCGTATAGTTCGTTGGCATGTCCCACTTAACTGTTGTTGTAAGGCGGCGATAGTTCCTCAATTAACATTGCCGGAATACTTGGGAGCTAGTGTCAAGGCCAAGGTCAAGGGCGGCACCCAACAGGCAGTAGCAGTTACACTTAATGAGGACAGCGGTAGAAGACTTCAAGGACGTATGAAATCAAGGGAAATTATAAAATTTCAAACCCGATAGATTTGTAAGGCCAAGGGCGGCACCTAAGAGGCGGGGGTGTGGGAGGTAGCTGTTACGCTGATGACAGCGGTTGAATACTTCAAGGACGCATGAAATCAAGGCAAAGTATAAAATTTCAAACCAATTATATATATATATATATATATAATGTTAACCAATCCCATGTTTCTCAGTTCTTAGAATTATTATTTTAACCTATCAATTACGAATTTCAGGCTTTGTTAACTTCTCTTCTTCTGTGTTCTCAAAATCTTTAGTTGGATGATTTAGACCACAAGCCCTATATCTGGGATGTACTGCGCTGTGGCTGTCAATTGGTTCAGTCCCCAATATAGTATGTTGTCGAGGGTTGCTTCCTGGGGCTATTTGGCTGTTGGGGTATGATGGTACAGAGGGCAATTTAGCAGCTCACGTTCCGCATTTTCTGCTGCTGTCCCGCAGGGGCACATTTCGTTTTCACCAATTCGAAGTTTGAGGAACTTAAGCTGCTTAAGTTTGTTGTGGCCCGTCCTTAGCCTGAAAATGATGCTTGGTTAACGATTAAACAAAATGAACACACCCGCAAATCATCGAAAGTATAATGCAAAATCTTTTCATTTGTCGAGTATTTAGACACTGGAATATTTTACTGAAAAACGTAGAGACATGTTATAGGAAAGACACTGCGGAATTTTATTTTAGGACACAGGAATATTTTATTAATAAGACACTGGAAATTTTTTATTTTACGACACTGGACTTTTTTATTAGTAAGATGCTCAAAACAAACTGACAACGAAAAGGCGTAACTAGCACGTATAATTTAGTAGCATAAGGGGAACACAAAAAAACCGCTGGGATAGCAGGAGCCGGAATGCCCCATCACCACCTTGAGCCTCGTTTTAATTAATAAGGCAATAGCCATTGACTCGTAATGTCTTTTTTTAAAAATAAATGAACAGTTTTTATTACGAGGGAAATCGTGATTCTATTGGGCTTCCTTGCGGTCATAATCGAAGTTTTTTTTTTCTGCTATGTTAATGCCATATTTTTTTTTTTTTAAATTTTTTGTGGTAAAAATTGGTTTGTGTCAAGGTGACCTACACTCTTTCAAAGATCTTAGCTGATGGGAAATGGAATGTCGACTTTGAACTTTTGTTGTTGATGTTGCTGTGTGAGTGGGTGTAGTTCTGTATGATGAATTTACATCTTGACAATATATGAGAGTTGACATCTGGGGTGTAGTTCTGTATGATGTATTTACATCTTGACAATATATGAGAGTTGACATCTGGGGTGTAGTTCTGTATGATGTATTTACATCTTGACAATATATGAGAGTGTACATCTAGGGCGTAGTTCTGTATGATGTATTTACATCTTGACAATATATGAGAGTTGACATCTGATGTGTAGTTCTGTATGATGTATTTACATCTTGACAATATATGAGAGTTGACATCTTGGGCGTAGTTCTGTATGATGTATTTACATCTTGACAATATATGAGAGTTGACATCTTGGGTGGGAATAGTCAACATTTTAGCGGGGAGGGGGGATTTAGCTAATTTTAAAAAAATGTTTTATAACATTCAAATAGTTTTCAATGTCTTAAGTTCTTTTGAAGTGTTACAAGGGATGTCTTATAAGGTCATAAATTATTATTAAACTTTATTAAAAAGTGAACATTATTATATGTATTCAGATTATAATTTTACGTTGAATCGTTATTTGAAAGTGTTATGTAGCTTGCTATGTTTTGTATGTTAAGAATTTAATGACAAACTTTTAGGTTTAGTTTTGCTGTCTAATAGGTCCAACACTTAATCATAAGACTTATTTACAAGTGTATGTAGCTTCTACTTTATTTTTATAAGTAAATATTTTAAAGATACTAGTTATTTAAAGACTTCCCTGTGCTATTACAATTTAAACCAGTTATTCCGTTTCAAGTTATAAATATAGCGGCGCTGGTTGGTTTGAATAAAAGTCTTTCCCATGATGCATCTCGTCCTTTGGTTTCTACTCGACTTATCGCAGTCTCGACATCTTGTTAACCGCCATTCACACGAGACTCAACGAGCAGACGAGATGTGCTTGATGTAACCACGCTGTGGGTCGTGTGGGTATCAATGTGGGTAGATTGACTGTAGCCAGATTTTTTTTAAAAAAAAGTTTACTGATAAGATTAATATTGCCGGAATAAAACAGGTCTAGGTAATAGTTATTATATTAGAGCTGTTTTACTCTGATGGGATTTTCGAAGTATTAATGGCTTATAATAATGGTGTTTTTTTTAAAGCTATAATAGTAGAAATGGCTTATAGAGATAGTTTCTATTAATGATGTAAAGCATGGCTTATTTATATTTGGTTAAATTGTTGTCTCGGTTTTTGTTGTATTTTTTCATAATAGTGAAGTTTTTGATAGTTTGAGCATTTTAGAATACTGAATAATTTTCAGGTAATCAAATCATCTTTAACGCCTAGAAATTTTAGAATACTTTTTCAAGAATCCCTACATATACTGAGTTGCTGAAATGAGTCTTATAAGATGAAATTGTGTCTACCAAATACAGAATTTCTGTTTTATGGCTTTAAAGTTAAGTAAAAACAATCAATGCTTCTGTTATATCACACGGCAATGAACCTTGTTCAGCATCCACTGACTAACATTTAATCAATCTATTCAACAAGCCATTCATTTAGTCTTGAGTTATAATACTACAGTACACAGAAACATTCCATATCTTCACCTCAGATGGGTCGCAATGGAAAATGGAGTGCATGTGTCACCAGGTGTCTAGGTACAGGGGACACAAAAATGATACCTAAATGTCAAACGTAAGTTAAATATATTATCTAACATGGAGACTTTCATTCTGTTAGTTTGTCAACGGTTTCAAAATATCTGATCTGTGTCTCACCTTCCACTCTCAGTTACCAACACTAGTTGTATCACATGAGCGATCAGATTGTATCATATATTTAACTCGTTCGAATCGACTTTGTTCGGTGGTTGTAATAACCTCTTTCCTACTCGCTACTGCAATGACAATTTTTACAAAACTATTCATACCAACAGTGGCTAAAAACACTTATTTCTTCTTCTTTTGTCGATTTCTTTGAGACTCAATTCATTTAATGGAAGTCTTTCATACAGAAGTTAATCTCTTCAAGAAAATATCAAAATAGACCACCCTTTTTCTTTTATTTTTATTCTCTAACTGTTCTGTTGATCCATCACGATAACAGAGATGAGAAACACAATCCTCGTGTGTTTAGGTTCAATTTAAGGACTAATACTCGTGAGATCGCTATCTATGAAATGTAATGGCGTCACTTCCGTCACTAATTTACATCATTGTGTAGGTCGGCGTCTCGGAAAAATCCACTCAAAAACACCTCGACAGAGATTAATTTTTATGGGAGGTATGTGACCAAACGTCACGAGTCTTCCGAACGAAAGGATTTTATTTGTAGAAGTCACGTGATTGCTTCCGACCAAGGCTTCTCATTTAGTATCCCTTACTCCCCAGTTAAATTGTTCAAATTCACTCCATTAAAGATGGCCGATCATAAGTATAAATAATGAGAGTCATACTATATACTGATATTTAGACTGAATACAGGACACCACTTATTAAACTCCGCCAAACATCCAAGCCTGCTATCATTGAACTAAGCAGACGGCGGATCCGAATCCTACAATTATTTTTCCCTCGCCCGCGTCAAAAGTTCAACAGGGCAGAACTCACTCAAGCGCTGACGAAACAAACACACAACCGCACTCTCGTGAGTCCATACACTTTAGATAAATCTCCGCTGGCGAAAAGACTCGCCCATAAAAATTCAATTAGAGCAGATAAAGAAGAAAAAAAAAAGAATTTATATTAAAAAAAGAAAAGAAAAAGAAATAACTAAAGCGAAAATCGATTCCCTCTTTTGTGACGACTTGATATTTTATCGGCTACATTGATCTCTCTCAATAGAGCCCCTATCGACTAGTATGTTCTGTCGTGATTTTTTCCCTTATGGTATTTTTTTCCCACCACTGCCTCGCCCGTCGCGTTGTGAGCCCGGCTTCAACTAAATAGCGAGCAGAGTCAGAGATTAGCATGCAAATGCGAGCAATATTGGATAGGTGCGGCGTCGGCCGAGGAGTGTACGAGGGTGGGTTTTGGTGTGTGGGAGGGGGAGGGGTTCATGAATGGAGTGTCACCGGTTAATAATTTTCATACAATAACCAAGAGTGTGGATTTTGTTAAGAGCTCAATAAATATAGAGATGTTTGGGGAAGGTTAGTGAGTACATTTCGTCAGGGGTGACAATACTGACTTTACTCATTAGCGCGTGGTGGATTTGGACGGGTGGGTGGGGGAGGCAGGGGAATATTGTGTAGTTTCCATGGTGCTTTAAATATAGGGCAGTGTTTTCTCGTCTATTTGAAAGTGAGACTTTTGGCGATGATGCGTTGGGGAAACAATAATTAAACTAAAATTGGAACAAAGAATACACAAACGAAGACCTAAGGATATAAGAAATTTATCAACAGTCCGGTTTCTTTAAAATTTTGAGCTATGACATAACATAGTGTTCAAAAATATCTACAAAAGTGACGAAACAAAACAGCAAACTTTCAGGCCAGAAGTTGTATAGTAAAAATTTCCTATAGCAGTCTTCCTGACGATGTCGTGGTCTTTCAGACGGTGGAGTAACGCAAGACATAGACATTGTTGATTAACCGGAAGTGACATACATGCCTGGGGCCAAAATGTTGTAAGGGGGTTAATTCGTTCATTGTTACATCCCAAATGATGTGCATCAGAGGTTCTAGGGTGAATTTTCTTTTATCCTCATGGGATTTTCGCCAAATTGTCCAGCTTTCTACCAGGACACTGGCTATCTGATATTTACCCCGAAATAAACAGTTTTACAATTAGTCAATCTATCTTTACTTAAACATCTTAAATTACAGCGTTCTACATGAATACTTAACATATTTCATATGGGACATCTAATGATATGATGTCTCACTCGCCTAACTTGACTTGAGTGTAATTCCCGTGATTTTCATTCACGTCTTTGAGTTTTTACTATCGAAATATATTTGTTTGCAACCATAGTCCAGGGTGTTTTTAATTATATCAGCTATCAATAAAGGCGGCGTAATTTTTGTTAGATCCTCCAAATTTCACCAGCATATTTTATGTGTAAGTTTCGTAAATTTTTCATTAGTTTTTTTTTTAATTTTTTTTTCAAGTTTTTTTTTTAACCCCAATAGTTCGACGTGTCTCTTGCACTATTTTACCACGTTTTTCTTAGTTTGCTTTCTTGTCTGGATGTTTGTCTTTCCGGGGCAAAAATTGAATTCCTTTTTTGAACCACTTCTGATCATCCAATTTTGATGAAATTTTGCATGCATACTTGATTCACATGACAATTTAATATTTCATTAATTATAGTACTCAATTCTACTTAATTATAGTAGAATTAAATTCTATTTTTCCTTATATGGAATAACTAATCAAATGTCAATGATTTCTTGTGTTTTCCGGAAAATGTTTCGTTAAGTTTGGTAATTAGAATAAATAATAATATATATATAAAAAAGCTTTTTAAAACACCACGTTTTTCATTTGAACTAAAAAGTATAAAATAAAAATATTTTAAAAAATGTTTTTAAGATACCACGTTTTGTGAACTAAAAAGAAGAAAATAAATTTTTTCTTGGGCTATGTTGGAACTTCCCTTCCCCTGGGCTGAGCCAGAACTGTTTTGTTGGATGCACATTGTGGACATTTTGTACATACACACTCTTACACACCAAAATATTTTCGAACTGAAAACGTGGGGNTGGTCTATTAATGCTATTACATTAAACTTTTCAGTTTCAAATTCCTCCACAGTCTATATATGATACTTCATTTAATTTCAGCCGAATGCGCCCCACGTTTTCAGTTCGAAAATATTTTGGTGTGTAAGAGTGTGTATGTACAAAATGTCCACAATGTGCATCCAACAAAACAGTTCTGGCTCAGCCCAGGGGAAGGGAAGTTCCAACATAGCCCAAGAAAAAATTTATTTTCTTCTTTTTAGTTCACAAAACGTGGTATCTTAAAAACTTTTTTAAAAATATTTTTTAGTTTATATTTCATTACCACGAAAAATTGCGTTTTTAAAAAATTCTCTTTAATTAAAATGTTAGTATGAACAATAAACTTTTGTTTCCTGTTTCGGTGCAGGTTGGGGGAGACAGGGTCTTTATGTTGTACACAAGGGGCATTCAGTTTTAATGACGCATTCTCATGCTGAAGTATCAGTTGGATATGAACGGTTTATGGATGCGGTGTCAGACAAGATAAACAGACATGTGTTTTCAATGTCAAAGTTTAAAAAAAACAACAACTCAGTTTTTAGTTGAGTTAAGTTGGTTGAGGAAGAAGGATGGGTTGATGAGGCAGGTGAAATTTACGTCACAGAAACATCCTTCTGGCCTGTCATCTAATAACTATTAGTATCAACATCAACTTTTCTCACTTGTGTCCGCTGGGAGACTGAAGCATGGTCTCCCATTCTATCCACACACTACTCTATAAACACCAGGCATTACGATGTAAAGTGCCCTATCTGTAAGAAAAATACGGACAATATCAATACTAAATTAGCCAACTATGAAGTAGCGACTCGGGAGGGGGGAGGAAGAATTTTGTGACGTGTTCCGGGTCGCACTTAACGTCATCACAAGGACTGGACGAAAGGAGTACAATGGAGGACACCTTCCGGTATTGTTAGATCGTTGTCTTTCCTTTAAAATAATATCGTATTATTTCAACATTGACATATGTTGTAAGTAATCATAAGGAACGTACGCACTAGTTAACAAATAGGGCATGTAAGATAAATTGACATTCTTCAATCGAGGCTGTACTATAAACTGAAAAATAGACGAATTTTGAACGCGACTTAAGGAAACCTTTCTATAAGACGAACAAACAGAAATTATTACTGTTTTGGACTTAGTTAAGGAATAATATAACATTTGAGGAAAGTTTCTTCCGGATCTCAGTAGTGTTGTTGTTGCTTTTTGAAAAATTAATATATATTGTTGTTGGCCAATCTCATCCATACATCGTGACGTCAGATAAAACAATGTTACAAACGTTATTGTCAAAGTCTTACTGTTTAAAATTGTTTAAACTCATCTCTAGCGAGATATAGATTTTTGTATACATATTCAAAAGTTATGTTTAAAAAAAATAGTTTGTCTTTAGTTCAGAATCAAGCCTTCAACTTCAATGAATTTCTGTCAAACCTTTGTGTCATCAGTATTTCGACCGTCAATTTTGTGCCAAATTGTCCAACTCTTGATTTGAACTTGGTAAAAGGGAACAACAAAGAATTTACAAGAAAATTAAAGAAATTACCAATGACCTCTCGAATGAGCGAGGACAAAAATTATTTTCAGATGGTTATATTTATCTTTGTAGTTTTTTTTATTTAGTTTTTTAACTTCTTTTTTTAAATTAGAAAAAAAATATTTTAAATTGTGTTTCATTGATTATCCTGTTTTGACATTATGTTTGCTTTTGTATTTGCTCTTTTTTAAATCCTTTATAAGAACTCGTGGCGTCTGCTTGATGTCTTGCTTGCTTGCCGAAAAAAAATTGGATCGATTTTTAACACATTTCCTGGTATGATAGCGAGCTGAAATTTTGAAGGCAGACTCGTGCCGATGATAAAAAAGGTCTATCAAAATTTCAGATCGACAGAATGAATTGCAATTACATTAATGAATGTTTAGATTATGTCTATACATATCTATGTAACTTGTTAATTTTTGTGCTCGACTGCTACGGTGCGTATTATATTGAATGACCTTTTTAATATTTTTCTCGCGCGCTGTTCGGTGCGTATTAATATTGACGATAGTTATACAAATTTTATTCCCAATCTGTAAATGTAAATGCTATTAATGGCTAATCTTTCTCGCGTTGCGCACTATGTTAAAATATGTTTTTATAACACCTTTTCCGTGATCAAATCGAGCTTAACTTTAGCAGGCACACTTGTATAAAGTCAAAAACATTTTAAAAGTGTTTTTTTTTTATATTTAAACCTTTTTATTTCAAAACAAACACACGCAAATACAAACACACGCAAATGTGTAATGTTTTTAATTTTTTAAAAGCTTAATATGCAGTTGTAAAAAATTATCATTTAGTCTCATATTTTTTAAAATTCTATTGTAATTTTTGTGTTGCAAATAGTTCATGTAGATACTAAAGATTTAAAGATGAAGAGAAAGAAGATGGTGTTAACTTTTCAATAGACAAATACTTTGAATTAAAACGCTCTTCTCTCTCATGAGATAAAAAATATGATACCCAACTACTGACCGGACACTGAATAATGTATTAAATAAAACAAATCGAAAACGTTTTTTCCCCTCACTTTTCAAAGTAAAAATGTGTTCTTTTTTTGGGCTCCTTTCCATCACAAACCGCCTTCAGTAACATGAATTGTGACATAACAGGATTTACTCACTGAATATTCATAAACAAGAAAATAGTCTCTCCGCTATTTCGTCTCCCTTGTAAAGCCATTAAGAAGATTACCTGACTTACGGTATGATCACTCCAAGCGATATACTGGACACTTGCAATATAAAAATATTGCAACCCTTCATTTAGCAAGTTTCATTTTTTAACAACACTTTTTTTAATTTACATAAATGAACCCCAAAAAGGGATGATATAAAATACACTTCCAATGTTTATCATCTTGTAATAATATTTGATTTTTGTCAGGTGAAAAGATAAGAAGGGGTGATAGTCGCAATGGTGTCATTAAGGCCTATACCAAATTTGAACATTATTACAATGGCAAATCACCATCATTTAGACATTAAGGACACATCGATTTCGTATTTCGTCAATACCAACACTGTATTTATTAACTTTTGTAAATATAAAAAAACGTCTATAAATTTGTTAATAATGAAAATAATCTATAATAAAATTCGTCATTACCAATATTTCTCTAAACTAATATTTTCATTGCCAACAGTGGTATGTTCCAAACTTTTACTATAAGATTTTCGGCATCCTTCCGTCTCGCGAGACGATAGTGCATCACCGTTAGGTTAGGTTGCATTTTCTCGAGTGGCTGTGCAGCCTATAAGAAATGGTAAGTTAAAAAACACACAAGGCGCTGCAAGTATTTGAGTTGGATGACATTTGATAAATAATAAGCAATCAGTGCCTTGTATATGTACAGGCGATATTAATAGATAAATAATGTTAAAATGAAATATCAAAATTATCAACCATTAAAAGTGCATTTTTCCCCTTATCTTCAAATTTTATAAATTTTATTTGTCTTTTTTTAAACATTTGTTAAAAAATTTCGTAATTTCTGTACAACATTTGTTCCAAATTTCGGAATTTCTGTTATAAGTTATAATAGAGATATTGTACTGCAAATTGCAAAAAAAAAGTTAAAGTTTTCAACACCGATAGTCTAGTGCAGGCATAGTTTGAGCATAGAGATAAATGGTCAGTTTTTTAAAATAATTTTGTTAAACAAATTTTTTAAAACATTTTTTTTCGATTACAATATAAATATCGCCATTTGTTGAACAAATGATCAATGGATCATTTGACATCTATTTTATTTTGTTTGTGATGTAGATTTAGATTATTGTGGGGTTAACATAGGGACATATTGTCTTGTCTTATCAATACAGATGCTCCTTCTACATAGAAGATTATTGCGCCCACAGACAACACCGGTCTGTTGGCAAGTGGTGCAGCGTCCACAGGCCACGCCTATGAGGGTTCCACGTATTATCCAGCCGCCTTTATTACCCTAACTAGTGCTAGGTACCCTAACTGAGCTTGGTAAAACCCGGGAAAACTTACTTGCCTTCACATTGATTTGAACCCGTGACAATCGGTACGCCAGCTGAGCGCGCATGTCACTCCATCACCCTGCTAAAATTATTGAAATAGTGTTTGGGATGTAGAGTAATTTGTTTGTGGGGTTAATTTAGTTTCATATTAAAATTCTGATTTAGAGTTAGATGGTTGTGTGGTTAACATAGTCTCACATTAAAATTGTCATTTAGAGTTAGCTGGTTGTGAGATTAAGAGGAGGGGGTGTAAGAAAGTGTGACAGATTGTGAGAGGGGTGAGGGGGGGGGGGTAAAGGCCAGGTATGATGTCACATTTATATATATATTTAATTTTATTTCTAATTTTTTTTTTTTATTTTTTAGTAAAATTTAATAGTTTTCAAAAATTGTGTGAAACACTTGATTTAGTTTTATGTCAAAAGAGCATGAAATGCGTATCTTTTCAATGTGTTGTTCACAATTCCTCATGCTAGTTAGAAGCGCTAGTATACTGTTGCAAAGCCTTGTTTTATGTGTAGCCTTACCAAAATGGTTATTATTTCTTTGTTGTCTGCTGCATAATTATGTAATTGATCAAACATTTTGAATTTGTATCATAATATAAAATACTAGGATTCGGAGTTAATATTTGTATAATATAATAATTATTATCGTAAACTTAAAAACGATTATATTAAGTTCTTTAAAATATATGATAAATACCAGTTAATTACATGATTATGTATCGGACGGTTCCATTTTTTAGTTAGTAAATAGCTAAAAGAAAATTAAAATTATAATTTTGTTTTTAATGGATAAATATTCCTACTGCCCGCTAGAACAACCCTACAGTCATAAAAGCCTGAGACCAAAAAGCTCTTTGGTTTTTAGGAGAGTGTTATGAAGAGAACAAAGTATTAATATAAAATTAAAAACTATTTACTAATTATGTGGCAGTGTGCCCATCATATTACTTATATAATGATAGATTGATAATTGTATTGGTAATGATAGGGTATTTAGAAATGTACGAAGTAGTATGATGTGTTATGACCATATACTTTTGAGCTATCTGGTTGAGGTCAAGTTTCGCTAATCCACTTCTTATCCTGTGTCAATAGAATGCATAATCGGAAGATTAAGAGTTGACCTCACCTTTTGTAAATGAAAAGGTATCAGGAAAATGATGTTTATTATATCATTGTCAAGTCTAATTTTTGCATTAAAAATTAATTGATTGAGTTACAGTTTCAAAGAATAACTTGACAACTATTAACAATTACATATAGTCATTCTACTATTAAAGTCATTTAATAATCTGACATTTCTTTTAATATTTATATTTTAAGGAAGTTTAATAATGAAGTGTATTGCAGGTTTTCGATTAAATTTTAATTAGTTGTAAATTAAAAAAGATTTTGCGAAAGAATGACGTACTTTAGAGAGGGGAGGTCCCGAGATTTGTGACACTCTGTGACAGGGGGAGGGTGGGTCAAAAATTGTCAAATATAGCGTTACGTACTTTATGGACGGCTAATAACATGGTGGAATATTAAAATTGTGATTAGAGTTAGATGGTTGTGTGGTAAACATAGTGGCATGTTAAAATTATTAGATTCTTATATGGAAACAATTTTTTGTCAAATTGGCAAAAAAACTATGATCAAGAAGAAATTATTATATTTTATATGGAGAGGTCAATAAAATATGATTTTAGGGATGGTGATTTTAGTCAATTGATTCAATAAATATTGAAATCATTTTGAGAACCACTTTAGTTTCAATTTGTCTGTTTTCTTTTATTAACTTTTATTTTATTTTATATTTCCAATGAGCAGTTGAACCCATTGGTGGGCTAACCCCAGAGTTAAAGTAATGTTTGATAGCTCAAATTCCTTTTAAGGGGAGCCAATCAATAACGGCATCACTGCACTACCAGTTACCGAACTTGATCCGTGGGATGAGATGAAGTCAAGCTATAGCCAGGAAAAGTGGTGGGAAGGGGAGGTAATAGTATGGGAGGGGGTATTTAAACGGGGTGTTTGGTGTTGTAGGCTGTAACTATAATTTGAGGGTTGTACACCGAGGGTTGGGGATGGGTGAAAGGTTGAAGTAGGTGTCAAGTGTCAAGTTCTGTTGAGTGTTTGGTGTTAAAGATTGGTGAAATTTGAGTTCGTATTTAGGTAAATCTTCAATGTTGTAATGGATGGGGTGCGGAACAGGGGCAATGGTTGTAGAAGCATTGGTGAAGCTATCAGTGTGTTTCTAAAGACGTGTCTTTATTGTCATTGTATGTAGGAGGATACATGTGCAATATATATGTATATATATATATGTTTACGAGATTATCTGATAAGATTCGCGACATATAATATGTGGAAGATTTATGTCCTTATAGATGGCTAAAGTTTTATTTCATTATGTCTTATATCAAAATGTTTGTTGTTCTCTAAGTTAAACTGCGTGTTATCTGTGCGTGATGTCTTTGTGTGGTGTCTGTGCGTGGTGTATGTGCGTGTTATCTGTGCATGGTGTCTGTGCGTGTTAACTGTGCGCGGTGTCTGTGCGCGGTGTCTGCGTGGTGTCTGTGCCTGGTGTCTGTGCGTGGTGTCTGTGCCTGGTGTCTGTGCGTGGTGTCTGTGCGTTGTGTCTGTGCGTGCTATCTGTGCGCGGTGTCTGTGCGCGGTGACTGTGCGTGGTGACTGTGCGGGGTATCTGTGCGTGGTATCCGTGCCTTTGATTCTTTGCGTTCACGGAACATAAAACTGTACTTGTGTGTTTGATTATGTGATTGATAACATTATACAGCGATTGCGTATGTCATTAGTGTGCTTGTTGGTGATCCAAATAACGTTATACGATGTTTTTATGCCTAATTAGTTAAATTTGTATGTGTCACAATTACGTCATCACTTGATATCTGTACGGGATTAAAAAAATAAGAGTTCATTTTAATTTAAATATGAAGCAAAACTTCAAGTTAGTTACAAAAATCACTTTTTCTAATCGAGCTGTTTTCAGTGTCAGGTCAAACTAATTCCTCTTCACTATTTCGGTCGATCGTTAGGTTGAATTTGAAGAATAAAGATTTTTAAAAAAGGCTGGAATAGTTGGACGGTGAGGTTGGGGGTGGGGGGAGCGTGCTCAGCAAATTGATACCTTTGAAAGTGAGATCAGGTGCTCGCCCGGTAAAACAGATTCATTTTCAATAAACTGCTCCCATCGATAAGACAATCGATACTTTTGTTTTTTCACGGTCACGTGCGTGATATTAAAAATGATACATCGATAGCAGTTAGGCAGATTGTTAATTGTAAAGTAAATTGAATGATTCGTTTTGTTGTTACAAAAGGATTGTTTCGTGGCTGTGTAATATATTGCTTTTTGCATTTTTAGATTCTTTAATGAATTTCTAATTTATTACTGATTCGATTTTTCAAATGATTTTTACTGTCGTTGGCTTATACATTACAACATATATTTAGATTCTAAGAGTTATTGTTTCCTGAAATAATCAAGGTAATTTTTGGATCACCTTAAATAAAGGTGATTCTCAAACTAATCGGTTATCTATATCTTAAATCGTCTTTCACACCTATAGCATTATCACATAGTCTTTCTTAAACGGCTTGTCTAATGACATTGTTTACCGACTTCCAGATATACGATTGCTATTTTAAAGCGTCAATCAGAGACTTATGGGCGTTCGTTTCTATCTGATTTATCATTTGTTCAGGGAAATTAATACAATTTTGTAAAATTGTGTAACCCAAATCATGACTTAAAATTATTATTGTTCAATTACCAATTTATTGAGTAGGAAATATCATATTTTTCATACATTCAAACATATTAGGTTTAAAAAAATTCAAATCTGCTTTTAATACTCGGATTTGATTGAATAATATCCATTAAAAACAAAAGCCTTATACAAAATTGTTTAGTCTACTTTTTTAGTACATACATTTTACTCGTAGGATGAAATGTCCCTCGCATTGTTATATTCTCTATGTTGTTGTAATTTGGAATGTATATATGATTGTTGGAAAAAAATTCTAATGATGTGGTAGCAATTTCACTTTATGTTGAAACATTCTTAAAATTCTGAGACTTTTTATGATAGTTGGTAAAAAATTGTTTGTTTTTTTTTGAGTTTTTTTTTGAGTTTTTTTTAAAGCATGTTTTTACAATGTAATACTAGATCTACATCTTAGGTGATAGCATGGTGATGAAATCGTTGAAAAAGTTTGATATGTTCAAATGGGGCATTAAATCCAAATGGATTGGGAGAAATGGGTATGCATATAAACTTTGGCCCTAATACAAGCCTTACCATGATTTAAAAAAAAAACCAATGACATATACTATGAAATTAAATCTTTTTTTAAAAAAAAACAAAACAAAAAAAAAACACCAAAAAACTTCTCAATGGTTTATTCTAAAAGGCATATACTTTATTGAAATTTAAAAGTGATTCAATTAGTTCTGTTAAAAATCTGCCTCAAAGCTGTTCGCTTTCCGATCCTGTATACTAACAAGAACCGTCGTGATGAAATGGCTCCGTAGCAAACATTAGTACCACCAGGCCTCAGCCCACCCTATCAGTACCCCCAGGCCTCTGACCATTCTATTAGTACCCCCAGGCCTCAGACCACCCTATCAGTACCCCCAGGCCTCAGACCACCCTATCAGTACCCCCAGGCCTCAGACCACCCTATCAGTACCCCCAGGCTTTAGATCACCCTATCAGTACCCCCAGGCCTTAGCCCACCCCATCAGTACCCCCAGGCCTCAGACCACCCTATCAGTACCCCCAGGCCTCAGACCACCCTATCAGTACCCCCCAGGCCTCACACCACCCTTTTATTACCCCAGGCCTCACACCACCCTATTAGTACCCCAGGCCTCAGACCACCCTATCAGTACCACAGGCTTTGGCCCAAACCCATCAGTACCACCAGGCCTCAGACCACCCTAACAGTACCCCCAGGCCTCACACCACCCTATCAGTACCACCAGCCCTCTGACCATTCTATTAGTACCCCCAGGCCTCAGACCACCCTATCAGTACCCCCAGGCCTCAGACCACCCTATCAGTACCCCCAGGCCTCACACCACCATATTAGTACCCCAGGGCTCACACCACCCTATTAGTACCCCAGGCCTCAGACCAACCTATTAGTACCACCAGGCCCCAGACCACCCTATCAGTACCCCCAGGCCTCAGCCCAAACCCATCAGTACCACCAGGCCTCTTACCACCCTATCATTACCCCCAGGCCTCAGACAACCCTATCAGTACCCCCAGGCCTTAGACCAATCAGTTCACCAGGCCTCAGCCCACCCAATTAGTACCCCAGGCCTCAGCCCACCCTATTAGTACCCCAGGCCTCAGACCAATCAGTACCCCCAGGCCTCAGACCAATCAGTACCCCCAGGCCTCAGCCCTCCCTATCAGTACACCTAGGCCTCAGACCAATCAGTACCCCAGGCCTCAGCCCACCTTATCAGTACCACCAGGCCTCAGACCAATCAGTACCCCCAGGCATCAGACCACCCCCATCAGTACCCCCAGGCTTCAGACCACCCTATCAGTACCCGCAGGCCTCAGACCAACCTATTAGTACCCCCAGGCCTCAGCCAAAACCCATCAGTACCCCCAGGCCTCAGCCCACCCTAT
>MUZC01000781.1:130038-148578 GCA_002072015.1 Radix auricularia | reverse complement strand
TTGTTTACATTAAATTGACACAGAACATTTTAGATTTTCGTAAAGCCACACATGGTGTCATCCGGGGTGGCCCGCCCCCACCGCACAGTTAGTGACACGACTGTCTCAGATACCTTTTTGTCTAGTGGCGCATGCCAGACGGTTCTAAATCTTTTGAAATTATTACTGTTTTATCGAAACTGATTTCCCCTTGTGTGTTTTATGGTATCGCTGACCCCTTGCATGCTTTTGACTCAATTTACTTTAGGCACCATTTACGGCCCCACCCCTAAACATTTATTAAAAATACATTAAGGTTGTTTTTATTTAAAACGTTTATCTTTTTTGGGGCTTATTTTCATTTTGTATATTTTCCTGTTTTTTATGCCTAACATATAATTCAATTAAAGAATTTTTCTTAACCATCGGCACTGATTATAATATATACTTTTATTATAGCAGTCAATAAATCATGAATTCATAAAACTGATCATGAAGTATTAAACTGATCGTGTTGTATCAAACTGATCATGTTGTATCAAACTGATCATGAGGTATCAAACTGATCATGGGGTATCAAACTGATCATGAGGTATCAATCTGATCATGAGGTATCAAACTGATCAAGAGGTATCAAACTGATCATGAGGTATCAAACTGATCATGAGGTATCAAACTGATCATGAGGTATCAAACTGATCATGAAGTATTAAACTGATCGTGTTGTATCAAACTGATTATGTGGTATCAAACTGATCATGAGGTATCAAACAGATCATGAGGTATCAAACAGATCATGAGGTATCAAACTGATTTTGTGGTATTAAACTAATCATGAGATATCAAACTGATCATGAGATATCAAGCTGATCATGAGGTATCAAACTGATCATGAGGTATCAAACTGATCATGAGGTATCAAACTGATAATGTGGTATCAACTTGATCACGAGGTATCAAACTGATTATGTGGTATCAAGCTGATCATGAGATATCAAACTGATCATGAGGTATCAAACAGATTGTGTTGTATCAAATTGATCATGAGGTATCACATTGATCATGAGGTATCTAACTGATAGTGTTGTATCAAACTGATCATGAGGTATCAAACTGATTGTGTTGTATCAAACTGATCATCAGGTATCAAACTGATCATGAGGTATCAAACTGATCATGAAGTATTAAACTGATCGTGTTGTATCAAACTGATCATGAGGTATCAAACTGATCATGAGGTATCAAACTGATTATGTGGTATCAAACTGATCATGAGGTATCAAACAGATCATGAGGTATCAAACAGATCATGAGGTATCAAACTGATTTTGTGGTATCAAACTAATCATGAGATATCAAACTGATCATGAGATATCAAGCTGATCATGAGGTTTTAAACTGATCATGAGGTATCAAACTGATCATGAGGTATCAAACTGAAAATGTGGTATCAACTTGATCATGAGGTATCAAACTGATTATGTGGTATCAAGCTGATCATGAGATATCAAACTGATCATGAGGTATCAAACAGATTGTGTTGTATCAAACTGATCATGAGGTATCAAACTGATCATGAGGTATCAAACTGATTGTGTTGAATCAAACTGATCATGAGGTATCAAACTGATCATGAGGTATCAAACTGATCATGAGGTATTAAACTGATCATGAGATATCAAACTGATCTTGTGGTATCAAGCTGATCATGAGGTATCAAACTGATCATGTGGTATCAAGCTGATCATGAGGTATCAAACTGATCATGAGGTATCAAACTGAACATGAGGTATCTAACTGATAGTGTTGTATCAAACTGATCATGAGGTATCAAACTGATCATGAGGTATCAAACTGAACATGAGGTATCTAACTGATAGTGTTTTATCAAACTGATTGTGTTGTATCAAACTGATAATGAGTTATCAAACTGATCATGAGGTATCAAACTGATCATGAGGTATCAAACTGATTGTGTTGTATCAAACTGATTGTGTTGTATCAAACTGATTGTGTTGTATCAAACTGATCATGATGTATCAAACTGATTGTGTTGTATCAAACTGATCATGGGGTATCAAACTGATCATGAGGTATCAAACCGATTGTGTTGTATCAAACTGATCATGAGGTATCTAACTGATTGTGTTGTATCAAACTGATTGTGTTGTATCAAACTGATTGTGTTGTATCAAACTGATCGTGAGGTATCAAACTGATTATGTTGTATCAAACTGATCATGAGGTATCAAACTGATCATGAGGTATCTAACTGATCATGAGGTATCTAACTGATCATGAGGTATCTACCTGACCATGAAGTATAAAACTGATCATAAAGTATCAAACTTATCATTCATGTATTAAACTGATCATTCATGTATTAAACTGATCATTCATGTATCAAATGTTGCTTAGAAGAAGCAAGTGAGTGCAGTCATGAAACTTTACTGCATTTTTTTAACAGGCATATGAAATAAAATAACTTTAAATAACCTGGAACAAAAGCATGAGACTCACTGGAATACACAGTAACAGTAAACCTGGATATTGCATGGAGTTCTGTAGTTACGCCGAGGATATATTTATGTGATTCAGTGTTTATCGACCGTAAGAGCCTTAGACTAAAAGTTTCATTGGAGTTTTATTGTATAACAGTGTACTGAAAACTGATTGGATACTGCAGTTTTGTGAAATTCTGTTATGTACAATTATAATTTCGTTTTTTTCTGCTCTATTACGGAAAAAGAACTTGTCATTCAATGGAAATTTTGTCACGAAGTTAACACCCTTGATGGTATTTAAAACTAGAATTTAGTGCACGCTTTAAATCAAACATGGGTTTAGAAAACAGTGGATGCATTTTTTGTGCTGTTTCTGATCGTGTGGATTGTGGACAGAACTGACCATCATGCTGGTCAACGTGCTGCTGGTGGTGTGTCTGCTGGTTGGAGAGACGGCCCACGGCAAGACGATGTGGGACACGGTCAAGGCAATTCCATCGCTCAGATGGGTGAGTAGAACTTTGAGTTATTACGCATATACTTTTGTCTTTCCACCTTTCTAAAGTTGTATCTTTGATAAAAGAATATACAATTCAAATAATGATAATTTATTCTAAAACTATAAAGCTAAGCTTTTAAAATACCTCATCTGCAGTGCTTAATTTTCAAGCTATATTTTCAACATTTCAAATATTCAATCATCCCTCACCACACGTCCAACCAACAAATTCTCTTGTAAAACAAACACAATGTATTAATTAATTACCAGTCTGTGAACAGATAAGAGGCGTGCTGTCTTATCAATGTATTTTTTTCTATTTCACACTTTCATATACAGTATTCAATATATTTAAAGTGCAATTTGTTCAGTGTTCTTCCTTATATTATCCTCCGCATGCTGTGAATCTACTCAATAATCAAAACTCAAAACATAACTCTCATCCATATTTAAAATCTTTCCACATAGATAATTGTAACGTCTTACACCAGATGTAACGTCTTACACAAATTGTAACGTTTTGTCTCTTAGACTCTTAATGTATGATATTAAGTGTGACTTATTACTTGTATATTATTCCAGAGCGAAACTTAATCTTCTCGTGAGAACTCACGCTTATAGGCGCATATCACTGACAGACTCCAAATTCTATGAAAACACATGAGTCTTTTATCAACTATTAAACTTTAATTTAACACTAATAATAATTACACTTTGTACTTAAATAACATCAGTGGAGAGCCATGCTGCCCTCACGCACACTTCTTGCTCAAATTAACTACAACTAGCGCCCTATAGCATTCATTCGTCACAGGATCTCTTTCTATTAATAATATATTAATTACTATAATGTGACAATAATCAATAAGTTCATTTATTAATATTATAATTATTTTTTAAAAATATGTTTATCTAATAAATAATGAATTTATCGTATGAAATAAGGTCCGCAGCAAGCCTGTCACATGATTTATTTAGTATTAGAAAATGTTTGTCATGAACTGAATAAATATCGTTGAATTGTTGTCTTTTGAGTAGGCGACTCTCCGATATTTAAAGTGAAATGTTTATCAATTTAAAACACTTGACCCAATATAAACCTCCATTTAATTAAGTCTAACATGAGAAAGCCTATGTCTGTGGTTGGCAAACAAATTATTGATAGACTATTTTCAAGATATTCAATTTTTATATTTGGTAATTTTTGATGATCAACTTAATCAAGGGATGCTTACTTAATTCAACTTTGATTGGACAATAAAAATCATTCTGATCAGCTAGAATTTGATTCAAGAGGATAGTTTTTAATTTTAAAATAATCAGCAAATTTTAATTCAACGTTGTACCTCATGATGAAGTTACAATAATATTTAATTGAAACGTCAAATACTGCAGGAGTAACATTTGGCTGTGATTAAAATATATATTTCTTTAAGATATTATCTTAGCGGGTTATTATGAAAATAGTGTGATTTTTAATGTTATACAGCCACCTGCTTCCACTGTTGATGCCGGGCCCCCGCTGTAGATAATTGTACATGGTTTAATGGCCTGCATGAGATGTGGACGTCTGGCTTTCCAGAAAAAAATATCTACAACACCGTTTGGTACAAGTCAGACAAAAAGTTGTTTACAATGCATCATAAAGCTTTGTCGAAATTTAACCAAACAATATCTATGATTGCAACCTGCGGCTTAGTACAAGCTTGGCCCCTATCTACCCCGTAGTTTGTAGCAAGTTTAACAACAGGTGATCCAATGTCAACCCAACGGTTCGGTAAAAATTTGACTCTAAAGGCAGTCTAACATCAATCCCGCTAACTGGCGTGATTCTGTGATCGAAGACTTTGTTTAGCAACGGTAGGGGCTAATGGAAACTGTGAGTACGGTATAGGAGATCTATGGGGTAACAAGAGCTAATGGAGACTGTTAGTACGGATATAGAGACATATGGGGTAACAAGACTAATGGAGACTGTGAGTAAGGTATAGGAGACCTATGGGGTAATAAGAGCTAATGGAGACTGTGACTACGGTATAAGAGACATATGGGGTAACAAGAGCTGATGAAGGCTGTGAGTACAGTTAAGGAGACCTATGGGGTAACAAGAGCTAATGGAGACTGTGACTACGGTATAAGAGACATATGGGGTAACAAGAGCTGATAAAGGCTGTGAGTACAGTTAAGGAGACCTGTGGGGTAACAAGAGCTAATGGAAACTTTTATTACGTATAAGGATAACTATGGGGTAACAAGAGCTAATGGAAACTTTTATTACGTATAAGGATAACTATGGGGTAACAAGAGCTAATGGAAACTTTTATTACGTATAAGGATAACTATGAGGTAGCAAGAGCTCACCACAACAGGAAAAAATGAAATAATGGGATATTCAAAACAATAATAAATCATTAGATAGCGAATACTAGAAAACATTTGAGTTTCGTCAAATCTGCGAACGACTTTATAAAAGTTGAAAGATCTTGATATTTTCGACTTCTTTTCTTGACTTCAATATAAACTAAAATCCCATGCTAAATGATGTGCAGTTGTATGTCCAGAGCCCTATTGCCGAATTTCAGAATGGTTCTTTTTAAGGAAAATAAAAAGAAGAGGAACAAAGTCAAAGCCATCTTTATATTCTAGTAGTCCATTTAGAAATTGTACAGAATAAGGCTCACATCAAACGCCCGAGAGGAAGGTATGACGCGTTATTTTCAAGAGTGAATCTCGAGCTTATGGCCGAGGGCGATGAGGTCGTTTTTCATCTCCGAGTGAATTGACATCTCAACATGGGCCAGGGTCCCGGCTTACTGGGGATTATACAGGTCGTCTTGGATCAGCGGGTCTCATATTGTAACTTAAGCCGTCACTGTACCGGAAAACCTCTATAATATTTATAGTTTCTGTCGAACGAAAGCGCGTATATTAAATTATGAAAGCAATAACTAAATGGAAAAAGTTGTTGTTTTTTTTTTAAATAAAAAAAAAAGATGTTGACGTCTATACTTGTTGCAAACAAGTCAACAAAACTTTGACTTGAACAATTTTGTAAAAGTTGTTTTTTATTTATTTGTTTTTTTTAGTTTTTTTAAATTTTATTTCCGTTTTCATCAAAGACATATAGGGAAAGTCAATGGAGGACATTTATCGTTATGAAAGTTTTATAGCCATGTACGTCAGTGCCTATAGATAGATGAGAATTAATATTTTAAAACACATACACATAACTTAGTTCAGTTGTTAGAAATAGTGGGATATGTGATGAGAAACTTGGCTATATTTAGGGTGGTGTGTATATAATAACACGGCGTCAGTCAACTATTTAGTTAACAATAGCATGTATACATTTCAAAGCAAGTTTTGCACCAATTTAGACCTTACTTTTCACTAGACTACTTAATTTTCTTGGTTTTAGATATCGTCTGTTAGAGTCAGGTAGAGGTGTGTGTGTGTGTGTGTGTGTGTGTGTTTTAATGAATTTAAGGTGACACCATTCTTTCAAAGTGAAGAGCCTGATTGCAACTCGGTAAAGAAACAGAGAGAGAGAGAGAGAGAGAGAGAGAGAGAGAGAGAGAGAGAGAGAGAGCAGTTGAAAAAAAAGTAGGACAAAGATTTGGTTGATAATATTGTAAGAAAAATAATATGAGAACACATTTGTATTTTATTAATTTAAAATTAAAAAAAAAATGTTGTTATAGTTGGCTTGATGCAGGTATCAATGGAGTAACTGGGGTGAGGGAAGTAGATCGTTCGGGTCGCTTTAAGACACACATACATTCACACTCACACACATACTCACAAGTAATAATTGTAAGATGTCTAAAGTTACAACTAAATAAAGAAGTTTATCCTAGCGAAATAGTATATGGTATAATAATAATTCCGTCCTTAGACTAGAGTTAAGGCCCTTGTAATTTCAAACCCTGGCAAAAGAAGGGATTTGCATTGCTTTCTACCTAGGGTGTCATATATGGTTTATATTTGCTCCCTCACATTTAGCCAATTCAGCGAATACCTTGCTTATTTAGAAATCATAACGATTTAGACTGCTACGTCGTATAAACCTAAATCGTTTTTGTTTAAGACAAAGCCTTTAATCTTGCCAATTATTTTCGCTCTATATCCTGTATTGACAAAATTCAGCTCATTAAATCGACCTTGTCAGGTTTTGCTGGCAATACTTAGCTTTAAAAAAAAACAAATATTTTTCTGTATAGATCGACACAATTATCACAGAATTAGCATTTAAAACATATTCAATTCAGGCCATTCACTTCCTATTTAACGGCAATGAAGCAACAACAGATATGTTGGTAAGAACATAATTATATCATGTTACCAATGGGGCGTCTGATAACATATGTCATGTGCTGCGCCCTACCCGGTCGTCCTACTCGGTGGTCCTAACCATTGGACCCACTTAACCTGTGGTCATCTGACGGACCACAGTTCCTCGAGATTGTGCAAATCTCTGAACAATCCAACAGTCACGTGACAGTGATAGGATTGTTGTACTTTCATTAACTCTTTGTGTGGAGACACGGCGCCACAGGGGAGTGTGAGGGGTGGGGGGCTCAGAAACGACGCCCCATGGGAGTATGGGAGGGACTAGGACATGACGCCCCATGGGAATACGAGGAGTTTTGGTGAGGGAAGGGAAACTGATGAGGAGGGAGGGGGTTAATTTGTGGTACTATTAAAATATTTAGTGGTTCTCAAACTCATGTGTCATCGAATGTCCATTACAATGTACAGGTTCTCAAATTATAAACGATTATTTGAGATTATTTCTCGGTAGTAGTTTAGATTACGCAGACAAAGGTGTTAATCGTGAAAAGTTTTTTGGATTTAACGCTCTAAATATATGAGGTAATTGTGGTTGTGATCTACTGAAGTAACGGTTCTAGATATGTTGGGGGTGGGGGTGATAAGTAGTTGCACAATTAAATTATATTTTCCATTATGTCACGTTTACGTATTACCCTTAGGTAGTTGGAATGGCGGTCGTATTACGTACGAATTTCTTGAGTGGGTGTTTTCAAAATATGAACATATTATTAAACTAGTGACCTAGTGGTTCGACACTAAAACATAGGATTTTTAAAATATATTTCGTAAAATTGGCGTTAAATTAATTTATTTAAAAAAACTATTTGTGGTCCCCTATGAAAGCTGTAACCCAGGTATACTACTATTGATAGACAAGTGTTCAATTACATTACATCCCTTGACATTGCTTACATCCCTTGAAATCTCTAACATCCCTTGACATTGCTTACATCCCTTGAAATCTCTATCATCCCTTGACATGCCTTTGTACGCCCACAAAACATTTGCGAACACCTATTCCTCAATTTATTTCTGACTTGTTGATTGGCTTTAACCTCACTAACGTCAAGCCTTATACAATGGGAAACAATCTCCACATCGACATGCTCGAGTTACCATCCCTTCACAGTCAATGATCATAAGTCAGACATTTCAAGCAAATTCGTCCATTAATTAATGCCTATAATATTCCCTTTGACATTTCGCCAAATCTCTAGAAACTACATACAACAGGCAGTGACAGATTGCTATCGTAATCTCGGGACAAATTGTTTAAATATTAATATCCTTGAGTGCAAACAAGTGCGAATCATTAAGGTTTCGTGCAACTTTTCAAACAGAATTATACAAATTATTTTGAGAAGTAAATCAAACGCAAAATAATAAAAGGAAAAAAACAGAAGGTTGTAATTCAAACCTTTATTTTTGATTGACTGAAATCTATGGGGTTTTTTTTTTTTTTTTTTAAATTATTTTTTTTTATTTGCTGCATTCACTTATAATCTAGTTTTAGTTTTATCCTAGTTCCAAAGTCCTGCTCTAGCTGTGAGGACACGACCAGGTATAAGGTCTAAAGCATCAAAGCGATTCGCAGAAATTAGGATTTCTTACGGGCCTTTGAAGGCAACAATAAAAAAAAAAAAAACACCGTAAAAACCAAGTTTTTTGCTATAAATCATTTATATACGACTCATAACTATAAGGATGTTCATTATAATACGCAAGGCAAAACAATCCAAAAATACAAAATTCTAGTTATGTCTCGTAAAACCTGTTTTATATAATGCGCACCGATCGTAAATATATATTTTAAAAAGTTTTGTCAATATAATGCGCACGTTTTTGGCGACAGGAAAGGTTATTTATCATAATAATTCAATTACAGTACATTCTATTGATCTGAAATTTTGAAACATAATTTTTTATCATCGGCACGAGTCTGCCATCAAAATTTCAGCTCGCTAGCTTACGAGGAAGTTGGTTAAAAGTCAATCCATAGTTGTTTTTTTCCGTAAAGCAAGCAAGCAAGGGCTCAGACACCACAAGTTAATATAAAGGATTAAAAAAATAAGTCAAAGAGAAGTTAGCGATTTCGTTATGAGTGAGTAAACTTTTCCTTAATATTAATGTGTGATTGCGCGTGTGCATTTATAAGTGAGCGTGGGTCAAATCTGTGTGAATGTGTGTAGCTGAGTTTAATTGTGCCTGTGAGTGTTCGCCATAAGCAACTAACAAACTGTACGAAATCTCAAAGTACAAACATTATATTTTTACCTGTATATATATTTTAGTACTTAGTTAAATTTACTCGTTAAATTGTTTACATATTATAACCAAAATGGGTTTTTAAAAATCTTCATGGCAAATTGGCTACAGCTACAAAGATAATTAACGGAATTAATGAAAGAAGAAAATTTAACGCAATGTACCAGAAACTATAAGAGACCTTTAAGTATCAACAGACACTTTTTGAACTGTAATTTTATATACAGGGCTTTATATGTCTATAGTCTATACTATCGTTGCTTCACCCTGCCCACCTGGTATATTAGCGACTGACAAAGTTATAATGTTTATTTTTTCTCTGCGCATAACTTACAACGTTGTATAACATGGTACACATAAGCCTGACTGGCCACCACAAAACTAGGATGTCTTGTGGTTTACTGTAAGCCCTTTGTGCACTGTGCAATCTTTCATATAACACATCTTTCTAACCAGCCTGATTGCAGTCTGTCACCCCTTGTTTAACTTCAATTAGCAGCCAAGGGAGGTAATTTAAGTAATTCTTTTTTCCCGCTTTTGCCTGGCGGCCAAGGTGATAGAGAGAAACATGGTACATTTATTATTGTTGGTGGGTGTGAAGTGAGGCTTGGTGTGACGTGAACTTGGTGTGACGTGAGGCTTTGTGGGACGTGAGGCTTGGTGTGACGTGAGGCTTGGTGTGACGTGAGGCTTGGTGTGACGTGAGGCTTGGTGTGACGTGAGGCTTGGTGTGACGTAAGGCTTTATGTCACGCGAGGCTTGGTGTGACGTGAGGCTTGGTGTGACGTGAGGCCTTGTGTGACATGAGGCTTGGTGTGACGTGAGGCTTGGTTTGACGTGAGACTTGGTGTGATGTGCGGCTTGGTGTGACGTGAGACTTGGTGATACGTTAGGCTTGGTGTGACGTGAGGCATGGTGTAACGTGAGGCTTTGTGTGACGTGAGACTTTGTGTGACGTGAGACTTTGTGTGACGTGAGACTTTGTGTGACGTGAGACTTTGTGTGACGTGAGACTTTGTGTGACGTGAGGCTTGGTGTGACGTGAGACTTAGTGTTACGTGAGGCTTGATGTGACGTGAGACTTTGTGAGAATTGAGGCTTGGTATGACATGAGACTTGGTGTTACGTGAGAATTGGTGTGACGTGAGAATTGGTGTTACGTAAGGCTTGATGTGACTTTGGGCTTGGTGTAATAAGAGGCTTTGTGTGACGTGAGGCTTGGTGTGACGTGAGAATTGGTGTTACGTGAGAATTGGTGTGACGTGAGAATTGGTGTTACGGAAGGCTTGATGTGACTTGAGGCTTGGTGTAATGTGAGGCTTTGTGTGACGATAGGCTTGGTGTGACGTGAGGCTTGGTTTGACGTGAGACTTCGTGTGACGTGAGACTTGGTGTGACGTGAGACTTGGTGTGACGTGAGACTTGGTGTGACGTGAGAAATGGTGTGACGTGAGAATTTGTGTTACGGAAGGCTTGATGTGACTTGAGGCTTGTTGTAATGTGAGGCTTTGTGTAATGTGAGGCTTTGTGTAATGTGAGGCTTTGTGTGATTTGAGGCTTGGTGTAATGTGAGGCTTTGTGTGACGTGAGGCTTTGTGTGTCGTGAGGCTTGGTGTGACGTGTGGCTTGGTGTGACGTGTGGCTTGGTGAAACGTGATGCTTGGTGTGACGTGAGGCTTGGTGTGACATGAGGCTTTGTGTGACGTGAGGTCTTGTGTAACGTGAGGCTTGGTGTGACGTGAGGCTTGGTGTTACGTGAGACTTGGTGTGGCATGAGGCTTGGTGTGACGTGAGGCTTGGTGTGACGTGAGGCTTGGTGTTACGTGAGACTTGGTGTTACGTGAGGCTTGGTGTGGCATGAAGCTTGGTGTGACGTGAAGCTTGGTGTGACGTGAGGCTTGGTGTGACGTGAGGCTTGGTGTGACGTGAGGCTTGGTGTGACGTGAGGCTTGGTGTGACGTGAGGCTTGGTGTGACGCCCTGTCTATTGTAAAAATGAACTAGATAATAATAAAAAAAGAGTAGTAGAAGTCTTTAACAAAACAAATATCGCCCCCAGCCCACAAACCGCGAATTGTTTAATACGACATCAGAGTAAACTTTATAAATACCCACTGTTCTATGTCAGAGAGATAGTGTCTCTTGCGGTGTTACAAATCAATGAACTCATTTGAACTTGACCTAATGGGGACCCATCCACTCCGGCCTGAACCTCTTTTTTGATAGCTGGATTTGTGAGGGTCTAAAACTCCATTTGGATCAATCTGTCTATAGGTTACCCCGCACATACCCTCATCTCCCCGCAATCACCCCTCTCCTGAGTAAAGGAGAAGTCAGTTCATCAGCAGAATGAATGAGAACCAACCATCCGTAAGTACGGGGTCACATGATACAATAACCCCATCAAAGTACCATCCTTTTTTAGTTTATTTTATTTAGACTGGGGTGGCGTCCCTGATGTATTTGATTTGTCCATGAAAACGAAATGCAGGATTGGTTCTTGTTGTTAGCTTGTGATTGTGGCATTTTTAACCTGGATCACTGGCCAATGGTCTTTTCCAGGAGTGACTTTTACTTCCTTAAATACATTAAAGTTTTAACTCAGGCATTTATAAATTGATCGATTTTCAAAAAGAAAAAAAAACACAACACTTAATTTAAAGATGTCAGATGGAAATTACAAAATGAAATAAAAAGAAATTTTTGAAAATCTGAGATTTTTAATGAATTTTTAGAAAATAAATTCAAAAATTAAACCAACAAAAAGAAACTAACACATTTTTATTAAGATTTATTGCCGACTAAAAAATGAATGTTAAAGTTGGACAGACTGTGTAGAAGAAAATGTAAGTGACGGTATGCAGACATATTTTGATTTTACATGGAACATTAGGACAATTTAAATCAGCATTATTAAAGTTGTAAATGGAGTATCAAACCAAATTATTATACCAGAATAATTTTGTGGTAAATGAAATACATGTATTGATGTCAGACGAATGAATACCAGCATATCGCATGCTTAGACTACAATAAACTGAAAATGGAATCTGAAAAATTATTTTTTTTTATTTAAAAAAAAACAACATCAAAGTAGCTTACATATTTTAAAGCATAAAGATTACCAGTTCAAGTAACTACACAAGTATTTCATATCAATCATCAATAAACTTAACTTCAAGTTAAACTCCGGAAAGACCAATCCCCAATTCCCCAATCATTCCCCAACTTGCATTCCCCTCTCTCATTCCCCCCACCAATCTAATTTTAGCATCCCCGCAATTCCTTTGTTGACATTTGCACTCCCAAGGGCTCGTTTTTCATTTCCTCCCCCCACTGGTCTAATTAGACTCTCGACAGCGTGCAGCTCATTCTTTTATTGATGGACTAGTAGTAGATGGGGGAAAGAACATTCTAAAACAAAATGAAGTTCAAATGGTGGCGTCCTTCTCTGAAACAAAAACGATTTCAATTAATCGTTCCAGTAGACTAGGATACGGCTCAGCATGAAAACGTTGACAATCGGCAAACGAATTCCTAAACCGAACAAGTGATTGCTATAAGTACAACAGGTATCTTAGTTTTTAAAGTCTTCTATTTTAAGTTTTATCGATTGTTATTTATTTTTATTTTTTTTAGCTATTCCTGGTGGGCGAAGAAGAGGAAAAACAATAGTAGCAGTTGACAAATAATTTCTAAATAAAGATTTTTAATAAAAAAACAAAACACATTTGTCTTAAATATGCATAGCACATCATTTTTTTAAAAAACATTAATAATAAATTATATATTATAGCAAATAAATTTGAATCTTTCATTTCAGTGTATTTCGGCACTGTTGTAGTGAAACGCATACATATTTGTGCTTTAGCACTGTTATCGACAATGTTATTAGAAAAACATGAGAAAATTAATTTATGTTTTTATGAAAGGTCGACGACTTCTTTGATCATAAGTGAATGAATTTGTTTTTAAAAATGTTGTTGTTGTTNATTTTTTTGTTATTTTTAATAAATATAATAACATCCTCACTCACTCAAACACACACACACACACACACACACACACACACACACACACACACACAAAAAAAGGGTGGGGAATGTACCATCCAGGCAACACTGTCTGACAAGCTGTAGAAGCAGGTTTACCACCAACCTCCCAAAATTGAATTAAAACATTTACATAATAATAAATAAAAAATATAGTTATGTAAATAATATATACATGTAAAAAAGGACTTGTCATCTCAAGGGTGCTCTGAGTGTATTTATATTCACTTTTTTTAAAGAAATGATTGGTGATATTTTTTAATGAGCTCTAAATTTTCCATATCATTAAATAAAAGGGGCATTATTTAACGCCTGGGTTGTTATAAGCTTAAGCTACGCCTGTGCATCTCACGACATGAGTTTGCTGCAAAACAAATGGAAAAAAAAGATGGAGCCATCGCAATGTTCATCTCGCATGAATGAGTATCGTAGCGGTTCTCAATCAGGACAAAGGGGGAACAATGATCGTTGTTCAGACTCATCACCGTGACGAGAAGTCGTAAATTGAATAATCCACAGTTCAATGGGCCAAAGGAATACAAGAATACAAGCAGTCGAAATTCATCTTGTGGGTACGAAATGTGCTTGGTGTTGTCAAAATTCACCTTGTGGGTACGAAATATGCTTGGTGCAGTCAAAATTCCCCTAGTGGGTACAAAATTTACTTGTTGCAGTTAACATTCACATTGTGGGTACGAAATGTGTTTGGTTCAGTCAACATTCACCTCGTGGGTACAAAATTTACTTGTTTCACGCAACATTCACATTGTGGGTACGAAATGTGCTTGGTGAAGTCAAAATTCACATTGTGGGTACGAAATGTGCTTGGTGAAGTCAAAATTCACATTGTGGGTACGAAATGTGCTTGTTGCAGTCAAAAATTACATTGTGGGTACGAAATGTGCTTGTTGCAGTCAAAAATCACATTGTAGCTTTTATTTTCCCCACAACGCTACCGGTGTGCCTTGAATGCATTTGATGTTTCCCGAAATTACCTGGTCAAATCGGATACTCTTAACACGTGTGTAAAATGCCCGATGTGCACGGGTAGTAGCTACTATTGAAGGTCTATTCAATTTACTCTAGAATTCTACTCACTAGTAACGTATCACTCAAAGTGCTTTCAATTCGCCACTATACAAAATTCCAATAAATTTCTGCCTCGTTTTTTTATATTTAACGTTGAGCTTCCATCGAGTTATTGGCATTTAGGTTAGCCATTGTTGTCTTTGTCGTCTGCCAAGAGTGAGCGTAATGGCCAGGTTCCGGACAAACAGATGGGGAATGTAAACCCGGGAACACGTCACTGGAGCGGGACGGCCTGGTTGAGGGTGGGATTTGAGGTGGGATGGGAGATTGGGTGGGAGGTGAGATAGTAGGTGGGTTGGTGGGTGCGATGGGAGGTGGGTTGTGAGGTTAAATGTGAGGCGGGGTAGGGGTGGTTTGGGAGGTGTGTTGGAATGTGGGTTGAGAGCTGGGTTGGTAGGTGGTATAGAAAGGGGGTTGGGAGATGTTCGGGAGATAGGTTTGGAGGTGGGATAGGAAGTGGGGTGGGAATTTGGATGGAAGGTTGGTTGGGAGATGGGTTAATAGGTGTGATGGGAGGTGGGATGTGATGTTTGTTGGTTTGTGGGATAAGGGGTGAAAATTCAGGTTTATTGATAGGTTGAATGTGAGGTTTGTTGGTAATTGGTTTTGAAGGTGGGATGTGACGTGGGATAGTAACTGTGATGTGAGGTTTTTTGGTAGGTGGGATATGAGGTGGGATTGTAGGTGGGATGTGGGTTGTAAGGTGAGGTTAGGTGGGATAAGAGTTGGGTTGTAAAGGTAATACTTCAGGTGACGATCTGTGGGTCGAATGAGAGGTAGGATGAGGTTGAAATTCAGTATGAAGTTGAAAGTTATTGATTTAATTTGGAATATAATTTTAACGGATCGCAGCGCCTATGCATAGCGAAGCCCAACAGAAGCAAAACCGTCTGAGTTGAAAAGGTCAGGGGGAAAGTGAAACAAAAAATGTGTGGGTGGGCGGGACGAGCAAGAATCCTGTGGCGCTAAAAAAAAAGTATTTCATTATTAAGTGTATTGTTTAGTTATTAATGATTTATTTTCAAATATTTTTTTTTAAAAAAAGATTTGAGAAGATGTTCGTTTATATTCAATTAACTATTTGCGGAGCATGTTATCAAAACATTGTAGATAAATAACTGTTTTTTTGGTATTAACCTCGTACTTTAATTTCTTTCTTTTAGGTCATTATAAAACTTAATGACATCATTTAAACCAAGTCGCTCTGATTTGGTTCATAATTCAGCCTCAAATATATTTTTATGTTGAAATAAATCAATTTCCATTCATCAAGTGAGCTTTCTAACAGAAAGGACAAGAAAACTGCGACCTGCGGGCTACATGCGGCCCACTGCGATATTCTGGGTTGGCTCCAGAATTCTGGCGATATTTAATAAATAATCGGAATTTTTATTATAAACTCTATAGAAAAAGAAATAAATGTATTGCCAATATTGGGCCCTCGTACTGAATTGTTTGCTGATTATTTGTCTAGAGGTAAGGTTTTCTTCAACAAAATAAATGTGTCACAAAGTTGAAAAGCAAAGGTTATTTTAAGTGAAAAGGCCGACCTTAGACGATGACAAAGACGTTTCCTGTTTCCTTTAGGTAATTTGCTGCAAGCCAAAACAAAATTTGCACTCCGAAATTGCCTCTTTTTTTCCCCTTTCATGAAATATTTCATAATTAAATCCTGTTATGGAGTTTATTTTAATGAACAAAATGGGTTAATTGGGGTTAATATCTAAGGGGGATAAGTTCCGGGTGGTACCAGTTGTCATGGTACCGGTCTGACCTTTCGTTTTCAACCGTCTGAACAAGGTCTCTCCCGTGTGTTCTATCACATGTCACCATAAGAAATCTTGTTCATCTGAGGTCACCGTCTGAGACGGCAAACCCGGGGGGTCGAGATTTGTTTATGACAGTCTGTCACACTGTAGCAATAGAGTTAGGTACAACAGTGGTTCTAGGGTTATATACATCCAGTCTGTCACACTGTAGCAATAGAACTAGGTACAGCAGTGGTTCTAGGGTTATATGTGTCCTGTCCGTCACACTGTAGCAATAGAGCTGGGTACAGCAGTGGTTCTAGGGTTATATACATCCAGTCTGTCACACTGTAGCAATAAAGCTAGGTACATCAGTGGTTCTAGGGTTATATGCGTCGAGTCTGTCACACTGTAGCAATAAAGTTAGGTACAACAGTGGTTCTAGGGTTATATGCGTCCTGTCCGTCACACTGTAGCAATAGAGCTAGGTACAGCAGTGGTTCTAGGGTTATATACATCCAGTCTGTCACACTGTAGCAATAAAGCTAGGTACAGCAGTGGTTCTAGGGTTATATGCGTCGAGTCTGTCACACTGTAGCAATAGAACTAGGTACACCAGTGGTTCTAGGGTTATATGCGTCGAGTCTGTCACACTGTAGCAATAGAACTAGGTACATCAGTGGTTCTAGGGTTATATGCGTCGAGTCTGTCACACTGTATCAATAGAACTAGGTACATCAGTGGTTCTAGGGTTATATGCGTCCAGTCTGTCACACTGTAGCAATGGAGCTGTATACACCAGTGGTTCTAGGGTTATATGCGTCCAGTCTTTCACACTGTAGCAATAGAGCTAGGTACACCAGTGGTTCTAGGGTTATATGCGTCCAGTCTGTCAGACAGTAGCTTTTGACCTATATACAATATTGGTTCTAGGGTTGTATAGACCCTGTCTATTACACTGTAGAATTATATCTACTTGCAACAGGTGTTATAGGGTTGTAGACCATAAACATCTGATGATACAGTGGCTTGAGGAAACACAATGGCTTATTTAACGTGATCAAAGTTTAGATATAAATCCAATATACATTGATTTCGCAATGAATACAAATTTTGTGTCTAAGTTTATATTATTTATACAAGAAAAATATCATATTTTTATTTTTAAACACTCTATGATAGAATGTGTAATATTATTAGCTATTTGGGTTATTTCTTATCTCATAAAAATGTCTCTCTCTATTAAAAAAAAAAAACAACAACAAACAAACAGACAAACAACAACAAAAAAAACGCATTTTTTTGTACAGAGCTTTAGAAATCATAAGTATACTCAGCTTCTTCTAGACTTAAATTAAACTAGCGATAGATACAGGGTGGGAGACAACAACACGGTAAATGATAGCAAAGCAAGAGCGAGAGAGAGAGAGAGAGAGAGAGAGAGAGGAGAGAGAGAGAGAGAGAGAGAGAGAGAGAGAGAGAGAGAGAGAGAGAGGGGAGGAGAGAAAGAGTAAGATTAAAGGCAAAATTTAATAAAGATAAAGGGTAGTTATATTTTGTGATATACTTTAGTATGAAAACTATTGGTGCGGTGCACAGAAATTCTATTTGAGAACCTGTGCAATTAACTATGTACTTGTATGACCGAGTGCAAGTCTTACAGACGGGGCCGGCAACTCATCCGCGGAGCAAGACTTGTCGTTTACCGGAAACAAGGGGAAGTTATGACTGCCGTGACCGGCTGCGGCTGTCTCCTATTGGAGTTGTCTCCGCTTGGCGTAACGTTCTGACCCTATGTGTTCACCATGTGAGTCAGTGACAGTAATGGCTGATGTGTCTTGAATTCAGATTTCTCCTGTTTATTTTGTTTTGTCGAGTGTGTTTGGTTCGGGTGAAGCGGGTGGTATTTTCAATTATTCGCCCACTTAATCTTTGTTTACTATTTATAGCTTATAAATAAAAACAGTGACGTAAGACGAGAATAAAGTAGGACTCTTTTAACCCCTTGCTTTTTGTGGCGTAACCTTAACATACAGGGGCGGAACTAATGATCAACTGATTTTTTTTTTTTTT